>JAIUZE010005243.1:0-116380 GCA_022085475.1 Heliosperma pusillum
ACAATGATCCACCTTAAGACGGTAGATACAAACAAAGATAACATCACTCAACACAATCAACAAACAAGTTAAAACCTAACAAACATCAAGTACACCAAAGACTACCACCTTAGGTCCTTAAGTCTACCCATCTCTCATTTATTATTTCAAGGTCAAGTAATTTAAGTTTAGGGTTCACGTGTGTGCGTCGGGAGCGATAAAGCTCTGATACCAACTTTGACAACCCTCGCGAATGCGGAAATATAAAACATACAAGCATGTGAATTATATAGCGAAAAATACGGTATTTTAAAAACCTTTATACATGCAAGATAGAAAAATACGAGGAGTGTCAAAATATTACAAACTAAATAAAAATACCACAAGAGACGTAGTCTCTCAAAGTGTTAACAAAAGACAAAGTAATTAGCAACTAGCTAAACAACGTCTAGATGTGTTTCATCCAGGGACAACGCCCGCTAGCTCACACCCGAACCCAAAATGTCACATCCAAAAAGTCAATTCATGCAAGCAACCTGTTCATTCATGAAAAACATGAACGCCACAGTCAGTGGGGAGTAACTCCGGGTTCTCCCAGCCATATCACCTTTAACGTACATATAAGGAAATACAAAAGTAGAGCATGCATATATAGATATACATGTGAGTTACGATAAGAAAATATAGGCAATACAATATATAATGAAAAGATCATGTGGAAATCAATTCCGAAACCATCATGTTATTCAAAGACTCGGGCAAGACACCCTTAGGCAACTATATACTCACTAGGGCTTACATCTCACCGTTAGCGGCATATACTTGATAAGATTGAGACTCGACAAACAAACCATACCAAGTCATTCAATGATCAATCATATAATCATTCATCCAACCATACCAATATATTGACGACATCTCTCACGGTACATGAAACGCACTAGCATCGTGTACAATAGCAAGACAAGCCAATGGAAGTCCACAGGATAAGACGTTTCCCTGAACCGTATACGATAAGACGTTTCGTATACTCATGACCCAGACAAACCAATTCACGGGATAAGACGTTTCCCGGAATCATGTACGATAAGACGTTTCGTACACACAAGACTCTAATTCTCTCGGTAGGACGACGATAATAATACGGTCCTAGTCTAAACCTGGCCAGCCTCTCGGAATAAGACGTGTTCCGATTCGACATGTGGTAAGACGTTCCACATCCAAGACTCGGTCAATCATAGACGCCGAGTACCCCAAATTCGGTAGATCAATTCACGAAAGAGGCGGAAAGAGATCTATAGTCAAAAGTCAAGCTAGTACGCTACATGCAATAACACCACCTCGCAAGTATACAACATTTGACGGTCGGGTCGATCAACGCATTGCGTTCACCTCCTAACAACGTCGTCATATCCCCACTAAACATGCATACAAGCATCAAGGATACACCCCCATCGCTCCGACATTCCAGTCTAACGAGTATAAGGTGTAGCCGGGAAATGAGAGTTCAAAGCACATGATCATTAGTGCTCAATTCATAACATATGTAAAACCGACTCGAAAGAGGGATATATCGAAAACCGTCACGAAACATGTGATACAAGCGAATAGAATATCATATATCCAAAACATGAATATTATAAGTCGTTACGTAAAATTATACGATAAACGGATCATGCGAACTATTATAAATTACGAGTTTTAGAAATTATATGAAAAGAACACAGCCGTGTTCCAGGCCGGTCAGGAGGGAGGCGGCCGGTGGACCGGCTCAGAACACAGGGCAAAAACCAAAAATCACAGAAAACAGAGAAAAGAGGTCTGGGCCGGTCAGTGGACCGGCGGCCGGTCGACTGGCACAGAGCACCCTATACAAAAATTCCCAAAATTTCAATGATGTTACTGATGTGTTCCCAGCCGGGTTGCAGACCGGCGGCCGGTCGACCGGCCAGGAACCCCAGTTCATCCGTGAGCTTCCTTTGCATATTCAATCCATTTCAATTCTCAAAAATCAATTCCAATAATCATCAACAATCAATATACATCATTAAGAATCATCATATAACAACATTCATTAATCATAGCATGATTTCTAAGCTTCTAATCGTATTCTAAATATGATTCCTAGCATATAAAGCATGTAAAACACTTAAATGATACCGAGTAACCCTTCACCGTTACCTTTAAGCGTCTCTACTAATCGTCAAGCTCCTCTTCTATAAGGATATAGTCTTTGTCGGGATCTTGGAGGTCACCACCTACAAATAGATCGTAAAAAGATGAATAAAGTTCATCTTGAGAAAGACGGAAAGCTTGAAAAGCGAGAAAGACGATAATTTTAATATCAATACGGATAGAGGAAGGTAAGGGAAGAATAATGAGACGAACTTACGTGAATTCTATCAAGTAACGAAGAAGTTACGATGATTCAAAGATCGATATTCAAAGAGGGAAAGTTTCTTAAGGAGGAAGATATTTGTTTTTGGTGTTTGAATGAGAAATTAGGTTAAGGGAGGGAGTTGTGTGAGTTATGAAGGAAAAAGTCAAAGACGGTTTCAAAGTCAAGAAAGTCAAACCCGACTCAAAAGTCAAGAAAAGTCAAACTCCCCTTAAGACGGGATTTTCATAAAATCTCGCAGAAATTCCAAATACGAACTCGGAAATTCTAAATTCGACTCGAAACATAAAATCTTAATTAAAACATAAAATTACTGAAAAGATTTCGTAAAATATTTCTACTAGAAAAATAGGGTACATTTCCGGGTGTTACAAGAACATTCTGACTTCGGTAGGAGAAATTGGGATGCTCTCTTGTCCTTTCATTGTAAAAGTTAGAGTACGGTGAACCTTGCTTAAAGGATTGAAAAGCAAGCACTTGATCAACCGTACTTATACATTCCACTGCATTATGCCCCATAGTACCACATCTTTCACAGGTTGGCTCTTGTTGAACCATGGCATGAACTGTTTGCTTATTCTCCAAGGACTTTGAAGTTTGTAACTCGGCAATTTTGGCAGTTAATGCCTCTAACTGAGCTGCAACTGCATTATCCGTACCTCCTCTCCTCGCATTGCCCCTAGGATTCCCATACTCAGCATTGTGAGTAGCCATCTCATCAATTAACTTCCAAGCATTGGCATCAGTAGTGTTATTTTGGAATCTCCCATTAGCAGCAGAATCGAGCAAATTCCTCTGATCATCATATAACCCATTATAAAATTGGTTGCATAAGAACCAAGTATCAAAACCATGATGTGGAACAGACTTGACAAGCTTTTTGAAGCGAACCCAGGCCTCATTAAAGTTCTCTTGGGGACCTTGTTTGAAACTTGTGATTTGACTTCGAATGGCATTGGTTTTCTGTGGCGGAAAATATCTTTTATAGAATGCAAGAGCCAAAGAATTCCAATCGGTGATGCCAAGTGCAGCCATATCTAACTCACTCAACCAATCTTCTGCCCCGTCTCGTAATGAAAAGGGAAACAACACCAACTTGATCTGATCTTGTGTCACCCCACCCGTTAAAGGAATAGAGCAACAATAGTTGGTGAATTTCTCCATATGCTTAGCAGGATCCTCAGTAGGGCTCCCTCCAAACATGTTTCGCTCCACCAAAGAGATATAAGATGGACGAATCTCAAAAGTACTATTACCCGTAGTAGGGAGTTGAAATCCCTTGGGAATAGATGCAACGGTAGGCTCCGAGTGGCTGGCTAGAGTAGGCATGGTTGTAGTAGGTGCAGAAATAGGTGTATCCTCTTCTAAGGACGGTTTTTCTGCGACGAATTCGGCGTAAACTGTTTCAAGCGTACTCAAGTCTTCCGCTTCTTGAATTTCCTTCCAAAAGTTTCGTCTAGACCGGAGAGTCTTCTCTGGTTCGGAATCGTAGGGCACGAGAACGGACCTAGAACACCTGGGCATAAACAAAAACTAAAGAAAAGGATGAGAACGGTCTCAAGGAACTTAGGTTCCCTGAGACGAAAAAGACAAACCAAGTAGAAACAAACAGAAAACTGTTGCCTCCCCGGCAACGGCGCCAAATTTGATAAGGGTAAAGTCGCGTCACCTTAATCAAAGTAAACCTAATTCACTACTAACTAATAGTCAGCGGTAAGCAAGGTATCGAATCCACAGGGAGGCGGTAGTATTCTAATATGTTAAACTAGGTTTGTCTCTAAGTAACAATTCGGGGTTTGAGATTTGAGTTCTAAACTAAAAGCAATCAACAATAACAATAAATAATAACAATGACAATAATAACAATAATAATAACAACTAATAATAAGCAATAACTAACTAATAAGCAATAACAAACTAATAAGGTTGAAAACAATGAGATTAAAAGTCTAGGGTCTCAGGTTCACTAGGATTATTGTTCAGGGGTAGGGATAAAATCAACTATCATGCAATTAAGTTATCTAAGGTCACAAGATTGGTCGATTCAATTATGCCCTTTAGATCTACGCTTAACATGCGATCGCTATCATTAAACGAGTTCTATTCAATTATCATAGCCTATCTTAGTCTTAACCCGGTCGGTGTCAATCCTAATTTGCAAGACTAGTTAATTAATCCTGGCCAGTAATCAAACAACTAGAATTAAAACGATAATCAAACGATAACCATGCAATTGCAATTCAATTAATTAATCTACCCCTTCTAACAATCCTAGATCCCCTTTCAACCCTAGAAAGGAATTTAGCTACTCATAACAATATAAACAACAACAATAATAATTAAAGTAAACATGATTAACAACAACGAAAGGATGAACAAAGAATAATTAAAGAACAAGAAGGTAATTAATTTAATAACGAAGAAAGATTGAAAAATACCTATTACAAGTTGAACTAAAGACAATCGTCTTTGATGAATCAAATCCGGAGGCAAGCGAACTAAATTAGGGTTTCTGAATTAAAGCTTCAAAGTATTAAAAAGCATATGAAAAGTATGTAAAAGTATATCTAATTAAGAAAGACGAGCTTTCTTTTTATATTACAAAAGATCCTACTAATTAGGTTAAATTTAAGGAAAACACGAAAATCCGCCGAAATAGTGACTTGCTCGATCGAGCAAGGGCCTTCTGCTCGATCGAGCAAGCACTGACCACGACTCGACCGAGCAAGGTTGGACTGCTCGATCGAGCAAACCTTCCTTTAGCTCGTTTTCTTCACTTTCCTTCATTTCTTCTCTTTTCTTCCTCGATTCCCGTGCCTAGCTTCTACGATCCAACTCCGCCATGCTCCATATCATCTCAAAAAGCTCCAAATACATCCAATCTGCATTAAAACATAACAAAAGCGGCAGAATCTATATTCCAGCTAAAATAGCATAGAAATAAGCAAGGAAAGACGGTAAATCGAGTTAATTGTGTCTACGGGAAGCATAAAATATGTATATAAATAATGATCATCAATAAGACTGTCTCACTGTTAATATTTGACATCCAATATGTAATTATATGGGTTATTAGGTTCGTCTCACAGTGATGCAGTCTCATAGAAGACTATGTAGCGTTAGGAATTTGAGGTAGATTATGTCTTTTTGTTGCCTGGTTGCTCACTTTTGAGTATGTGTTCATCAATCTTCCCAATTAGTGTTTTCCAAGTTAACCAATAAAGAACATAATTTACTTTTTGTTTGGGAGAGAATTCAACTTTCTTTGAAACTGGTGCCTAAATTTGAAATCAAGAAACTGATTGCATGCTTACTTCTTGCCTGTTTGCAATAGATTCTAGTTATCTAGATCATGTAACATGGTATCGACTTTGTGATGCTGTCGATTGTTGGGCTATGCTATCTTTAGCAGACCTTGAATTGGTGATCCTTCAGAATAGATAATATTGCCTAGAGTAGACGCAGATTAGACATGGATAATTTGTGAGTATGTCCAACACTCATGTGTACTGGAGAACTTTTGATACCCCCCCCCCCCCCCACCCACCCCCCACAGTCGCTTCCTTCTTTTTTGTTCCATCATGAATGATCTCAATCCTTTAGTTTTCAAATAGTCCAAGTTTAAACCAGTTTACCACATTATAAAACTTAGCGTGTGTGGATAGCAAAAATGGAAGGAAAGGGAGGGGAAGGAGATGGAGGGGAGGGAGAATGGATGAAATTATTTTCCCTCCAAATCTTGCCTATGTTGGCACGAAAATAATTTGGCTTGGAGGAGGGAAATGGATTGTCTCTCCCCTCCAATTCCTTCCACTTTCATTTTGATAACCAAACAATGGATTTCTCACCCATCCCTTTCCCTCCCCTTCCTTCCCCTCCAATTCCTCCTATCCAAACAAACCCTTAGAGTAGATCATCAATTACCCTCCTTATATTACACATTTTCAAACTTGCTACCTTTTAAAAAAAAGCTTCAAAATTACACCCATAATATTGCTAAGTTTAAAAATTGCTCCAAAACAATTATTTTTGTGTTTGTGTTGGGGTTAGGGTGGGTGGCTGTGGAGTCAGGTAGTGGTCGGTGATTGAAGGGTGGGTAGTTGGGATGAATTTAAGGAGTAATATGTGATGTAATGAATTTAGGAACATTTTTGTCATAATAACACAAAAATAGGGGTTTTGGAGCAACTTTTAAACATTAACAATATCATCTTATGCCATATGTCACACTTCTTATGTGATTAGATTCTCCATGTGTATTACGAAATTCATCATTAAGTGTAGACCTAGCGTGAGGGCTTTGCAAGTTACTTTCATGAGTAGTCTCTAATGAATCACTGCTAGATACTTTTCGTAAGGATGTATTATATCATCAGTAAAGTCTTGATATTTACCCTGATTGTCCGCCTCTCTCATCCTAGACTCTGATCCAGTTGAGTACATTTCCCACTTCTAATGAGATTTAGAATGTTAATAAAGGACTTATTATATTAAGCCTCCCACTAGGGTCGCAAAAAACTTGTTTGTTATGAAACAAGCACAGTACCTTAAGGTACCTTGGAGGTAGTAGCTACTCTTCTACACTTTGTGATCTACCCTTAAAATGTAAGGGTTTGAGCCACAGTTGTAGATGCTTGATCTAATTACAACGTAAAATCATTTATATGATTTAGCGCCTAAGGATGAATGATGCGAGTCTTATAATCTAAACAAAGGGATATTCAAAGATATTCATGAAAATATCGATTACACAACGTCGAGAAGAGTGTTCACAAGAGTAGTTGTGAAAGCTAAAGTACAAACTAAAGGATAGACGCGTAATTACCTCCATTGATGAATGACTTCACCGTGTTAATGCTAATCTAATCCAACCTAAAATACACTAAGGTATAAGATCTAAACACATAATAAGTTATAGTTGTTGAGTTGTGTGTCCTTCTCCTCTGGTGAATGCCTCTTTATATAGGCACTCTAATGCGGCTCCTTCTAACTACTCCTTAGTGGGGAGCGGTTAAATAACCGCTAGTGACCTCTTCTCTTGGACGCCAACGTTTCTTCCTGGATCAACGTCCTGTGTTCTGAAATTCAATCTTCTCTTATTTATTATATAACAGACCGAGCCTGGTTTCCTTCTTAAATACCAGTTACGAAATTGAGCGCTAACTTGGGGTGATAATGAGATGAGACAATTCGCAAGCACTTGAGATTGACTCGGTCAAAACTCAGCTCGTGCAAGCTCGACTCGAGATCTTAACGAATCAAGCCGAACAAACGCTGGCTCGGCTCGAAAAGCTCGCGAGTAGCTCGAACTTATATGGTAGATAAAATATTACTCATAGACTTTTATAAAAAACATTTTATTATGATTATATATTTGTATCACATATATCAAATGACTTATTTATTTGCCAAATATATTTACAATTAACCTTTGAGATTTATTATTGAAGATATCGGAAGAAATAAATCATAAAATCAACAATCATATATAGGCTCGATTTGAGCTCGTGTTAAAGCTCACAAACTTGATAATTAGCACATTTTTTTCAAACATGGGTAAGCTCGAGATCGGCTCGAGCTCGAGTTTTGGTTCTTGAGCACAAGCCAAGCAAGGCCAAGCTCGGGCTCGACTCGGCTTGTTAGCACTTCTAGCGCTAATAAACCTCTGTTTAAATCATGCAATTGCATGAGATCTAGACTATTTATCACAGAAACCCCCTTCCCAGTTTCATGAAGTTTAAATTCTTATTTCCATGGTGCTTTACATCAGACGGTCATGTAGATATATGTAACAATATTTTTATACAATATCAACTTACCAAGACATATAATTGAAGTTTAAGTTCAAATTCATGATAATGTGAAAAAAATATTTCAAAATTAAGATGATACATTAAAGGATTCTTGACGAGTTAATCTATCGACGGATAACTGTATTAAATTTTCTCGTCTTAATAGACGACCTTACAATGATGAAGAATGTATACTCCTATATTCTATCGGTAAAAGATTGTAAACCGATATAAGATTGTAAACCGACAACAGTTAAGATACTGTGAGTGATTTATAAATAGACGGATAACTGTATTCAATTTTCTCGTCTTAATAGATGACCTTACAATGATGAAGAATGTATACTCCTAAGATTCTATCGTCTTAATAGATGACCTTGACGGCTATTCTATTTCAATTCAATTCTATCGGTTTACAATCTTATACCTATACTCCTAAGATTTTAGCGTGAAATAAAGAACTAGTTTTTTTTCTTGTACATTATTTTTAGAAAAAAATAGTACCACCCCACGCCGTCCGATCAGTACCTAATCGTTTTAGGAAAATGTGATCCAAAATATGTAAAAAAAGATTGCTATAAAACACAAAATTAGGTATGGTAACCTAGTAAATGGGTCAATACCTTGACTTTGGGTTAAGTCCATATGGATCGGATTATTTCGGGTCTTCTGATCTACATATTTTGTTTCTGGCTAGGTCAGCCATTTTGGATTTCATGTCAATTTTCGGATGTGCTGTTATCACTTGTCGGGTTATTTCGAGTTTTGGTTATTCAAGTCAAGTCATTTCAGATTGAGTTATTTTTCGGGTCAATAGTTAAAACGTTTTACTAGTAATAAGTGCCTAACAAAGAAATTTTTTCAAAATTACATTTATATTAATGAATGTTAAAATAATGAACCCTTTATTTTTTGGGCACTGATAATGCCACAACTACTTTTTTTAATGCCAACAATTGACCGGAACTGAGGGAGTAATAAAGACCCTTTACTTTGTCTAATTGTGAAATTTACCACCTTGGGTTTGAACTCTAGTGAATAAGTCATTTAAATTATGAAAAAAACTTGAAATAAAAGCCCTTAATAAAATTAAGTTCGAGTCGGTTTGTAGTTCACAGACTATATAACCAGTTGTAGACTGTAGTACAACTGACGGTATATTTTATAAGCCGTGTAATAAAGGTTTCGAGTTATGTTGTAAAAATTATAAGTTTTACGGTAAAGCTTATGAGCGTATTAAAAAAATGAAACCTTAAGCTAGCTAAGAAAAAATATCATACAATTGGAGGTATCATTTCAGATAGAGTCAATTTGGAGCCGTCTAAGGGCAATTCGAATGGGGATCTTATTCGAGTCTTGGGTTAACCTTATCGGGCGGGTCCGCGTGGCCACTCGTACAGTAAATATGTAAATCATAACCATCAAGTTGGAGAAAAACGGAAGTGGCAGTTGAATCAAAGTAGCGCGGCAATGGAGGAACGAACAAGCGAGAGGAAAAATAGGAGTCACAAGGCTCCTACAATTTTGGCATTAACATTCTTCACTCATAATAATCAGACATGGAAATTGCCGAAAAGCAAGCCAACTTGGAGGGTTCATTGCTGAATCTCACTCTTCTTCCCTTACGAGGAGAGAGAAAATCTATCACGAACAAAAAAAATACATTCTCATGTAATTTGGAGACACAAATTCATCGATTTTGATGTCTGAAATGAATGATTCTCATCATGTGAATTACAATTGACCAAGGCGTTGTTTTCATTCTTGCGTCATGGTACGTTTTTTTTTTTTTTTTAAATTTCTCGTTAACGTTGTTGTAATTGTGGTAATTGATTTGTTATTTTAGGTTTAATATTGAATGTTGATGATTATTATTTTTTGGTTCGTGTTAAATGTCTGAATGTTGTTTCATTTGATGACATTTTGGATGTTTCTATGTTGGACGTTTACAGGGTATGATTGATTGAATGGATATTATGTGCTTGATAAAATGCGTCAAAGAGTATTTTTTCGAATAACAAGGTTTACGGTGTGATAATTACTTCGCGTGGCATGAATTGATGCTAGAAAATAGGATTTTGGAGAACGCAACAAGTTTAGCATAACAGCTGATTAATGAGTAATGACACAATGACAGTTGACACTCACACAAGGGTATAACACTCGGACATTTCGTTTCAAATCAAAAATATCGAGTTACATTCATAAAATAGCCAAGTTTGGCTCTTAGATACACACCAATTATGGAAATTTCTCTTTGAGTGTGAGTAACATAAGGTTGTGAGTTCGACATGCAACCTTGCTAGCTTGTGCTTGATTCTCAGTTGCCAGTCAGAATTGTTGTTTTGGGCTGAGACACAAAATCCATAATTTTTGTTCTCTTTTTGAAGCTGTAGTCTATGATTCATTTTTTTTTGGCGCACGCATCTTTGGCTAGTTTAAAGACAACAAATAATGATGTGAACTCAATTATAATTGATGCAGGGAACTCCGGTTAACATTATAGTAGGCTCCCATGTTTGGGCTGAGGACCGAGATATAGCATGGGTTGATGGGCAAGTAGTAAAGATAAATGGATCGGATGCTGAAATTGAGACGTCAAATGGCAAAAAGGTACTTAGACAGCTTATGACTTATACTTGCTAATCGATTCCCGTGAGCAACATTAGAAAAAGCACATGCAAAGCTCATATAGTAGATGTAGATGTCTAGTCCGAAACCTTATTCTTCACTTCAGACTTTTTGTGCCAGAGTATATTTCGATCAGAGCTGGTTCTTGTCGCCTAGTAATGTTTCCTGGAACAGAAGACCTTACGTAGATACACATGTAATTTGTTCTCCCTTTATTCCAATCAATTATATACATTTGATTAAAATATAATTCGCAACTTTTACACAAATGTATAAAAATGATTGGAATGGAGGGAGTATTTGCTATCATGATCCGAAAATGTTGTCAAAAATCTTCTAATTCTGAAAACATAAGTACGCATCTATATGGTATTGAACCAGATCTTGAACATGACTAAAAAAAGTATGACTGCTTGATGCTGTCTTTTGTCGATCCTTGAAAGATACATAGTTGAGACATTCACTTAAGATTTATAGCTTCCAGTTTTGGCTGGTTTGTCATCATGACACATTATTTGTTTTTTAGTCACTTTTATTGAGATATCTGAGGTAGTTGTAAAAACATTTATATCTCAACCTTTTCATCTGGATGTGGTATAGGTTGTTGCAAAATTATCCAAACTATATCCTAAGGATATGGAAGCTCCTCCAGCTGGGGTGGATGACATGACAAAGCTATCGTATTTGCATGAGCCAGGGGTCCTTCGGAATCTACGCACTAGATATGAGTTAAATGAAATCTATGTTAGTAACTCTGTTTGTTTTAGAGACGATAATGATTGGAAAATTCAGACGCTGACATTACAGATGAATCTTCCTTTTTTGATCAGTTCATTTGTTTCTTTTTCTTACCTTTACTTACCTGACAGACATATACTGGAAATATACTTATTGCTATAAATCCGTTCCAAAGACTGCCTCATCTCTATGATAGTCATATGATGCAACAATACAAGGGAGCACCTCTAGGAGAATTAAGCCCTCATGTTTTTGCAGTGGCCGATGTTGCTTACAGGTGCTCTTGATTTCCTTTGGTCACACAAATGTGTGTTTCTAACCGTCTTTTCTGATACTGGTAGTTTTGTGAACTATAGGGCAATGATAAATGAGGGGAAGAGCAATTCGATTCTAGTTAGTGGTGAAAGTGGAGCCGGTAAAACAGAGACCACAAAAATGCTTATGCGATACCTTGCTTTTCTTGGTGGCCGCTCTTCAACTGAAGGACGTACTGTTGAACAGCAAGTTCTTGAAGTATGACAAAATTTGAGTTATTATGTTTCTTTCATTCTTACTTTTATTTGTGCCTATTCTTAAGCATATTGAAATACGTTAGTGTAGTAATTTATTTTTCCTATGAGCTGCAACAAGTTATTTTTTTTACCGTGTAATGCAGTCAAATCCAGTTCTTGAAGCATTTGGAAATGCTAAAACTGTCAGAAATAATAATTCCAGGTATAGTATTCATCCTATGTTGGTGCAATTGTGTCTTTGCTTTCCTGAATCCATGGATGGTGTTGTTCCTAGAAGTTAATGTTAATGTTCCTCTGAGCATGATAATGCATTCAAAATGCTACTCTGTATAAATATGTTTAATTGGTCTCATCAGTTGTCCCATGCTGATGTATGAAAACTTCTTGTGCAGCCGTTTTGGTAAATTTGTCGAGATCCAATTTGACAAGCGTGGCAGAATATCAGGCGCAGCCATCAGGACATACCTTCTTGAAAGATCTCGTGTTTGTCAAGTTAGTGATCCTGAGCGTAATTATCATTGCTTTTATCTGCTTTGTGCGGCACCTCAAGAGGTAGTTTCATTTCAACCACTTCTTGCTCTGCGAGTATAACTACATACTAGTTATGAAAAAATAATTAGGTTATAATTCAACTGTGTTATGGGATCTTCTTTTATATTTTTCTGGTTTCCAGGAGATAGAGAGATATAAACTACAGAATCCAAAAACATTTCACTATCTAAATCAGTCAAAGTGCTATGAACTGGATGGTATTAGTGATGCACGTGACTATCTTGCTACTAGAAGGGCGATGGATATTGTCGGAATTGGTGAGAAGGATCAGGTAGTCGATTTGCCTGATTACTTGAACATTTGTTAGGCTGATTACTATTTATTCCTTGAGAATGTTTTCTCTCTCTTCCATTTATGCTCTCTTATTACAGGAGGCAATATTTAGGGTTGTAGCCGCAATACTTCATCTGGGAAATATTGATTTTGCTAAAGGACAGGAAATAGACTCATCAGTTGTAAAAGATGACAAGTCAAAATTTCATCTTAAAATTGTATCGGAACTTCTCATGTATGAATTTATCTATTTATAAATCACTCACAGTATTTTAAACTTAGAAGGAGCCGTAACTGTTTATAAATATACAGGTGTGATCCACAGGCATTGGAGGATGCGTTGTTAAAACGTGTAATGATTACCCCTGAAGAAGTAATCAAGAGAAGTCTTGATCCTCTTAATGCCACAGTTAGCAGGGACGGTTTAGCTAAGACAATTTATTCTCGACTCTTTGACTGGTAGGACATTGGCAGTATGCGTTTTCCTCTTTGCTAAGTTTAGGAATCTTTGTTTGTCTGGCGTCATTTTTCATGCTAACCATGTATGTGTTCTTTTGTGCAGGCTGGTTGATAAAATAAATGTGTCAATTGGACAGGATCCCAACTCAAAGTCTTTGATTGGTGTCCTAGATATATATGGCTTCGAAAGCTTTAAGCATAACAGGTAAGAACTCACAAAATTGGTGTAGATATCAGATGTCTAATGAATGTGCTTTATCAAGGACACTAGGACAGTGACTTTAGCCAAACAAACATGTTTATGTTTAAGAGCTTATAGGGTAAGAGAGCCTTCTCTGACTTGGTGGTTCATTATGTTGACTTGATCATATTATCATGATGAGCTTGGAGACACTCTTATTATCTAATTATGAATTGCTTATATGATGTTGTTCTTAATAATATTAAATCCGGATTCTGTACGAACTACTCTTATAATACAAACTGTACGAACTACTTTAAATTGATTTTTATGCATCTACTCAAGGCCCAAGCCTCTCATAACCATCCCAAGGTGTAACCCCTCGGATTCACTCCAAACCCTGATCTTCCAACACCTCCACCAATGCGGCAGATGCCGCCAGCCAGCACCAGCAGACGTCGGCACCTCCCTCGGCCATCCATATGCCGGCGATGCACCGACTGATGTGTCTATGTGTCTTCGATGCCTCCCCCGCCCTTCTCCTCTCAGCTCGTCTCTGCGCGTCATGCCGGCGATTACGCCACCGGCAAAGTTCCCTAAAAACACAGGCGAGGCGAACACATAGCCTCCTTCCTCCTCTCTCCTTGTCGTGACACATCATTCATCCCTGCTTTATCGTGGACCCACCTACCAGCTCAATAGACTGTTAGATCATCTTGTGTGGGAGTTAGTGTGCGTGGTGGTGTCGTATAGTTGTGGGTGGTTGCTTGATGGTGGTTAGTGTGCGTGGTGGTGAACAGTCATGGTTCTTCGGATAAGAGAGATAAGGCTGGTGTATTGTGTGTCAACGCTGTGAAAGTGGCCGACACTTCTGCAGCGTCCTCTGGTGGCCGGAGTGGTTGCCGGCTAGTGCTGGTGGTGATGGATGAAGGTGTGGTTACTGGGGGGTGTCTGGGTGGCGTTGACGTGGTGGTTGTGGGGGTGGTGGTAGTTCATGGGTGGGGGGTGGTGGCCTGGTGGGTGGATACATAAATCATCACTCTAGTTACAGAAATTTATAATCTAGTCTAGATACACTGGTATATTTGTGTATCTAGAGTGATCGTTTATGTATAGAGAGTCCTATTGTGTGTATCTGAGTAGTTTGTACGGTTCGTACCGTAATCAGTTCGTAAGGGATCCCGCCCCTATATATATAATCTTTTTTTCTTGAGATATGTAGTGCTATTGGTGTCCTTTTCTACCTGCAGAATAAATAGTAATCAAACAGTGACCAACAAACTAATTTTATGGTTCAATAACCTTTTTCAGCTTTGAGCAGTTCTGCATTAACTTCACTAATGAGAAATTACAACAACATTTCAACCAGGTGAGCTTCTTTACATCAATCCTGTAAGTTTGATTCCTGGTACTGTGAAGCTAAGAGTCTTGTTGCTTTTGTAGCATGTCTTCAAGATGGAGCAAGAGGAATACACAAAAGAGAAGATAGATTGGAGCTACATTGAGTTTGTTGACAATCAAGATGTTCTTGACCTTATAGAAAAGGTTTACAATGCCTTCTCAGTTATCTTTCACATTTGGTCATAAACTTGCAAATATTTAGATGATTCTTGAAACAAAGCTTCGCAGAAAATCGTAGGTAGTAACTGTTGTCTTAAGGTGAACGGATATTTCTAGACTCCCGAGAATGGAAATCAAGATAACCTTTGAAAATGGTAGGTTAAGGATTGTGAAATTTGCTGCATGATTTCTTCAGTTGACATTGTTTTGCCATTTTTTATATTCTAGCTATTTGACAACTTGTAGACACAAAGTGCTCCTAATAGCGACCTAAAGATGGTCGATTTCAGTATTCCTGTTGATGACCTTTCCAGTGTTCACTTCCCTCATGTTTATATCAGTGTGAAACTATATTATTCTGTTATTCTGATCTGTATCTTACAGAGGGTCGCTCATCTTTGTCATTGACTAACATTTGTTAACCCTTCTTGGGCCTATGACGTTGGCTATCTCTTTAATTCTCTCCTCCTTATGGGTGCGGCCTAGACCTGTTTCATTGTTTAACATGTGTCAGAGGCCAATGTTTCATCTTGGGTTTGATGAATTTAAACTGGGCCCAAGTTATGCCACTAGAGGAGGGCCTCTTTGAATGTGAATTACCATTCCAGTGTGCTCCCATAGTTTTGCTCTGGGTTTCTAAGAGATCTCACCCGTGAGGGTAGTGTTAAGAGCTCCTATTATAAGGTTAACTCACATATGAGTGTCCCACAGTGACAAAATAAGGAGAGAGTTCACTACTTTATTAAGTAAGAGCTGCTCCTCTTATCAACAATTAGTTTTAGGTGCGTCTTCATGTTTGTCATTGATCAAGATTTAAATTTAATCTCTGAGCTTGCTTGATAACTACTTGAGTCAGCAAAACATCCCACATGTTTCTGCATCCTGTTGAGTTGATGTGATAGCCAGCAATTTTATGCCCTCTGCCTTTTAAACGTCCAGTATCCTGGAAATGTCGCAATTTTGGAGTTCAAAGTAAATAAACTTGATTTCTGTAGTTGACCTTCTTGTCCATGATTTTTTGTCCATCTAAAGCAGACCCTTGCATTACACTAAATCCATCTCCTGGCCTGTCTTACCTCAACTGCTAACAACAACATTACCCCACTGTCTCACTGGCTCTCATCTCTAATGGGACAAAAGGGGGCAGGTCCTGGATGTACGCAACTTTACCTTTGTATTGAGAACACGGATAGGAGATTTGTTTTGGATGACCATATTGAAAATTGCATTCGATACTTCGCGAATCACAGTACAAGAAGTATTAAAGAGTTTAATGAGCCACTTTGCTGTATTCACAAAATCTCGACTGCTATTGTTTATTTAGTATCAATCATGTAAGGAAATTTAGTCTCTAGTTATATATGATTACATGCTGATCTTATGCTGATTATTTTTCTCAGACTTCTACCTCTAAAATTTTCTCCCTTGGTTTCCAAACGTGTTATGCTTGTACTATATCTAAAACTGTCATGGATTATATTCTCCGTCGATTTGTCGAGTTGTCGGTAATAGTTTTTTTTTTTCTTGTCTTGGAAAAATGAACTTCTGTCATAACCCCATTATTTATGAACTCAAGCCTACTGAAATCCGGGAATTAAGTCAACATGGGTGACATAGTTGCCCCTTTTAACCTTTACACAATGAGCCAAATGGAGAGTAAGGATAATTTTTGCATGATCAGTTGTGAAACCTTTAATGTCTTGGTTGCTGGGACATCATTCCTCTTTCGGGTTATCTTCCCTTATAGGTTTAGGGGCTTCATATTACACCAGTGTCTTTGAAGTTTAACCATCTACCTTTGTTTGTATAGCAGGATTTAACGAGAAAGGTCGGGTGGTAAATTTATTTTTCTGTTAGCAAAATGGATTTGAGGGAAAGTGGATCCCTCTATTTCCCTCCTATGACACAAATTGAAATCCTACCAACAGAGGAGAAATTTTGGAGGGAAAACTCACTCCCTCCATTCAATCTCTTCCCTTCCCTGCTTATATACAAATAAATCGTCATTCTTTATCTTTCACATTTGCATCTGTTAACTGTACTTAAAACTCTGCTATCTAGTGGATAACTTGTGAAAGCTTTACTGCCAATCTCATGTATATTCTGCCATTGCCTCCTCCTTTTGTATCCAAACACACCCTCAGGTATCTATGTGAAAATTAAAATTTAATCATAAATGGGGTTCTTCCTTTACTTAACAAAATATGAGAGGCCTCACTCTTTATTTCATTAAATCGAAGTGCTTTTTCTAACCTTCGAGTTTCTTGCAGAAACCTGGTGGGATCATAGCTCTTTTAGACGAGGCCTGGTAAGCAATTTAACACGAAACTATGCTTATATATCCGTACAAATAAATCGTCACTCTTTATCTCACACATTTGCATCTGTTAACTGTACTTAAAACTCTGCTATCTAGTGGATAACTTGTGAAAGTTTTACTGCCAATCTCATGTATATTCTTGTTTATATATATATTTTTTTTTCACTCCAGTATGTTTCCCAAGTCTACGCCTGAGACGTTTGCTTCGAAGCTTTTTCAGACATACAAAAGTCATAGACGCCTTGTCAAGCCCAAACTCTCTCGAACGAATTTCATCATTTCTCATTACGCAGGCGAGGTATTCATTGATTTCTGATTTGCCTTCTGGATTTTTGTTGGTGTTGCACACTAATTTTATTCCATGATCATCAGGTGCTATACCAGGCTGATCAGTTTTTGGACAAAAACAAGGACTATGTGGTGCCTGAACACCAAGACTTGTTAACATCTTCAAAGTGTTCATTTGTAATTAGCCTTTTCCCTCCAGTTGTTGAAGAAACAACAAAAACCTCAAACAAGTCTACCAAGTTCTCTTCAATTGGTTCTCGTTTTAAGGTACTCCCTCTGATGATCCCTAAACTTCCTAATTTCCTATCTGGGCTGTCTCATTAATAAACTTCTCACGTGGATTTTTTTTTTTTATATGTTATTTGTGGCCATTTATAGTTTCTATTCCCACATAAAATCTAATTTTATTTCTAGCTAGATACTCTTGTGCTCCTTTGTTTTGTGCAAAACAAACATTGAAGTTTACTGTTGGACAGAGGGGTTAGTCAACAGCATGTCCGTAAACTAGTTGAGATCCGAGAAACTGGCTCATTTATGAAAGAAGTTTGACAAGTGATTTTGCATTCTTTTGTGGGCATAGGTTCAATTACAACAGCTGATGGAGACTCTGAACTCAACAGAACCTCACTATATCCGGTGTATAAAGCCAAATAATCTCCTACAACCTGCCGTGTTCGAAAATATGAACATTTTGCAGCAATTGCGTTGTGGTGTGAGTAAACTCAAATTCTAGTGGCTAATCCAGTCATGTTTCAATAGTTCTTATTTCACGAAATCATTGTTACTTATAACATGATATGTCTGTTTTTTGTATGTTGGTCTAGGGTGTTCTGGAGGCTATTAGAATCAGTTGTGCTGGATACCCTACTCGTCGTCCTTTTTTCGAGTTTCTAAATAGATTCGGAATTCTTGCACCAGAGGTCACATATGGAAAGTATGTCTTGTCTTCTCTCTCTTAAAAAGTTTTCACAGATTTTACTTTTAATGGTTGAAGTCTGTTGTTTTCCAGCCTTCCTCATCTTTTTTAATTGATATTAGTATGATTTCTTGGGCAGCTATGATGAAAGGGTTGCATGTCAAAAGATATTGGAAAAGAAAGGGCTCAAAGGCTACCAGGTATTTTTAATTTTCCTGTCCTTTAATGAAAACAAAATTCGTGTGTGAAAACTAAGATTCCTGTTACTTCTAAAATCTGGACAAAGAAAGATGGTATTAAATAAAGTACTTTTCACTTTTTATATCAACGTGAGTATGCTTATGTTCAAACGGTTTATTTCAGATAGGCAAAACTAAGGTTTTCCTTAGAGCTGGTCAGATGGCAGAACTCGATGCACGAAGAGCTGAGGTACTTAGTAGTGCAGCAAAGACTATTCAGCGTCGTATACGAACTCATTATGCTCGTAAGCAGTTCATCGCATTGCGTGAAGCAGCTGTTTGCATACAGTCTACTTTACGAGGTAAGAGCACTAAACTATTAATTCGCTTACAGTGATAACAAAAATAACTTATTGATCAGGTCATCTAACTCTGGCCTATTCAAGAGATGATCATCAGAATCTATACTTCTATTTCAACGCAAATTCTTGTTTCAGACGGACCATCTCCTTTTGACCAATAAGACGGAATTTTGTGACCATTTTATGGTCAAATGTAACCACAGTGGTTCAACTAGTGTTATAGCTCATGGTAATATATTTTCCAAAAGTGGTCACATTTGGCTATAAAATGGTCTCAAAACCCCGTCTTATTGTTTCATACCAAAATGGGCCGTTTGAAGGGAGACCCAACTGCCATTTCTAAAGTCTGGCCACATTCAAGAAGTGTCCTTTTTAGGAAACCTGGGATATGTCCACACTGTCTATGTATGTTTAACACTTACCTCGTGCTCCAATTTGATTATTTGGGTTTGTTCCTTCTTATAGAGATAGATTGAGGAAGGTTGTCATTTTATCCTAAAGTGGACTATTAGTTTCGACTTCAACCAAAATGGATTTGTGCCAATCTATTTCAAGAGATCACTAATATCTCATGTGGGCCAAAGTATCTCCATGCTCATGTCTTCTACATGTGAAAAAAAAATTGCTTCCTTTTCATATTGATCTTCAACAATTAGCTTGTTTAACCCAGTGGATGTGTCTGTCTGATGGAAGTAGAAATATCACCTTGGGATCTAGGTCTTGATATAGACAAGTGGTTTTCCCCTCCTATATTACTCCGACCTGGCTGCTAGTGTTGGACACGACACCGTCTTCTGTCTAGTGTCAGACATGTCTAAGACTGCAAGAGATCCATGTTTTGGACCAAAGTGAACTGTTGTAGTGTTGAGTTGTGTCATGATGGAAGGTTGGAGTCTTGGACACATGACAGGCAGCCAAAGTGAATTGTTGAAGTAACATAGATTTTTTCTTCATGGTCTGATCATTTGCTCGAGGAGATACTACTTTTCTTCATCAATCTTTCTCCTTGCACATCTGATTTGTAGTATTCTCTTATATGCATATTCGGTGTTACTATTTTAGGAAATCTGGCCTGCAAAGAGTTTGAGAGGATGAAAAGGGAGTCGGCAGCTGTAAGAATACAGAAGAATGCACGTAAATATCAAGCCAGGAAAAAATACAGAAAACTTCGTGTCTCAGTGCTGGTCTTGCAACTAAGTCTACGATCAATGACCGCTCGTAAAGAGTATAGGTTTAGGAGACAAAGTAAAGCAGCAATTCTTATTCAGGTTCATCCTTCTTACATATTAGTGATGCAGATAGTTCATCTTGTAGTAGCTAGATTTTTCCGGCTTTCATTTTTTTTAATGAATTATTATTCTTGGTTTAGAGTCAATGGCGTTGCCATAAAGCTTCTTCATACTATAAAAAGCTCAGGAAGGCATCCTTAGTTGCACAGTGCATATGGAGGGGAAAAAGTGCAAGAAAGGAATTAAGGCAGCTAAAGATGGTTAGTTTCAAATAGATATATGCATTGGTTCACACTTTTTGCTCATTTGTGTGGTTATCTTATTCCTGTCTGGCAGTTTTCTGTATGCTTTCCGTGGGACTTTTCACAGCTTAAACATATGACGAAGTGTCCAATAGTTGGCAATGCTTAACCATGTGCCAAGTTTGATGTCTTGAGCGTGTTGAGACCTCATGTATAAGCAGTTCAGTACAGAATAAACAGTCCTAGTAGAATAGTTTCAGCGACAGTTATTGATGAATTTCCATGAGATAATCTTAAACTGAGGCTTGATACCATGTGTACAATAGTTAGATCAAGAAACTATTCTGGGGTGGCATGGACTTTAACCATTTATATAGCTGTTAAAACCGTTAGATTATCATGAGTACTGAAAAATTCAATAAGATGATGTGAGCACCTTCTTTGAAAGTATTACCCAACTGAAGTATTGTTGCCTGAATTTGTCACATACATGTATTTCTTAATCTGGTTAACTCTATTTCTACTTCGGGACAAAAGAAAATCTACCACTAGAGCTATATGATGAATCTTTTTGTCAATGTGATGGTCATAACTCATAAACAGTCACAGGATCCAGTGACATTATAGAACCGCTCTCTCATTGAGGCCCCACTCTTTAACTTGTAATTTTGATAGTTGATGCCAAGTTTGATCCATATTGTCCATATTGTCCATATTTTTTTGACAGGCTGCGAGAGAGACGGGAGCTTTGAAAGAAGCAAAGGACAAGCTCCAAAAGCAAGTGGAGGACCTCACATTGCGCGTACATCTAGAAAAACGATTACGGGTACTTCATATTTCTAGAAGTTGTGAAAGCAATATACATCCGTAAAAATTAAATTCCATTACTATTCGCTACGAGACTACAAAAATAACACTCCAGATGCTGCTGCTCTGGTTTCAGTCATGTCAGCATCACTGCTTTCTTGGAGCTCCCATGCTAAATTTTTTTTATCATTTGATTTTTTTTCCTACAGGCTGACTTAGAGGACACAAAAAACCAGGAAATTGCAAAACTGAAAAATACAGTTCAAGTTATGCAGAGTAAAGTAGAAGAGACAAATTGTTTACTTGAAAAAGAAAGGGAAGCTTTCAAAAAGGCCATAGAAGAAACACCTCCTGTTGTTCAAGAAACTAAAGTAATCGTTGAAGACACAGAAAAAATCGATTCCCTGAAAGAAGAACTGGAAAGATTCAAGGTTTGGCTCAAGAACAACATTATATCTTGATTTGTAGCAGTTATTAAATTTTATCTGTTGTTTGATATGCCTTATGACGCCTCCAGCGGTGATCAGATTGGAAATATAACATCGCTGAAGAGGATCATTCGGCTTCTTTTGCTTGTGCTTCTTTCTTTGAACCTGACATCATGTTTTTTTTTCTTTTTGTTTTGAGGGGAGAAGAGGATATATATCCTGGACACAAATATTAAGTGTATACATTTAAATTGAAAATTGTGTTTTAATTTATCAAGTTTAATGTTTTGTGCAAGCCAGGCTTCTTTTCAAGCAGCGAAACTCCGAGCTGATCAATCTGATAAGAAATTTGCGGAAGTACATGAATTGAGTGAAGAAAGACACAAGAAGCTTGATGATTCTGATAAGAAAATATCGCAGCTTCAAGAATCTCTACACAGGTAATGTGCCAAGTCCCCTTGTGTTTCTGAAAAAATCTCACAAGAGGTGATAATATAGCTTATGTTCCTTAAGTCCCTAAAGTGGTCGACTTCGTACTAGATGTTAAATTGTTAATCATTCAAATAATACTTTGGGAACCCTCACTAGTCACTAATCTTTTTTTTCTTTTTGTTGTTAAATAATAAAGACAAAGATAAATATAGAGAATATACAGAGAAAATAAGGGAGACAAAGTTATACGGAGTATTATAATATACACATACAATGGGGTAGAGTTTCCATAGGATAATATATTCTAGAATATTCTAAGATAATAGACATCCATCCCCTATATACTAAAAGAATAGGAAAAGCTCAAAATTTTCCCGCCTAAAACACTTCCCTTATTTAGATGATTTTTTATTTATTTTCCTGTTTTACTATAATACCCTTTAAACACTTACGTTTTGGTTTTTGATAATAAAAAATTCGTTCTCTATAAGATAAGTCGTAAAGATATGGTATTAAAAACAAAATAGTAAAAACAATATCATTAATTTTGGGTAAAAAACAATCATTAAAATACATGCTTCATGTCGGTGCTTAAATCTCTTTATTAATTTAATTGTTTAGTTTTTTTTTTCTCAAATCAATAAACAATGGTGAGAAAAGCTAAAAAATAATAAATTGTCAATTTACGATCTACAAATAATATACAAGTACAATAAACGACAAAACTCTATAAACACCGTGCATGCATTGCACGGGGTCTATAGTAGTATATATAATATATATAATAACTAGCTTAGGACCCGTGCAAATTGCACGGGCGTATTAGAAAAAAAAGGATTTGGATAATTTTATAATTTTACTTTTGCGATATTATATTAGATTAATTGTATAATAATAACAAATCTTTCTTAAAATCGATTCTTTAAAGTTTATCCTACTAGTTGAATAGCCATTGCAACCTATCACGTAAGGTAACAAAAAAATTCCACGACCCTTATTCATTTTAAGTCTTGAAAACATCTACACACCCATGGTTTAAGTTTTAAAAGATAACATTGATCCATGTAGTCATGTAGATCAAAGGTAGAGGGAAGCAATGAATAAGACGTCAATGGATAATAACACTTAGAGCAATATTTTTACTTCATTTGTCTTGGTCATTTTTTTACTTTTTACATACTTTGTGAGCTGTATTTTAATTCAAGTTAAACAAATGAGTGATAGGGAGGGAATGATAAATACCAATCTACTAATACGAAAAAATAACAAAAAACCTATACAACAGCTCAATTAGTTAGAGCGTAAATAATAACACCTTGGTAATGCTTTGATTATAATAGTGAAAGAATATTTTTTTCATAGTGAGTAATTGATCACAGTTGTAGAAATAACAAATGAAAAGGAACATTAGAATAATTATCACAATTTGATACATTTCATAATTATCGTCACATCTAAACCCAACCTAGCCTACATTAAAGACCGATTCGGGCTTTTGGACTATGGAAATGCATAAAATCAACATAATCCAAGTTGATTTATACATATGATTTGGTTTAATATTAACAGACTAAATGTCATAGTAATTAGAGTGGGTAGTAAAGCATTTATAGTTTGAACATACTATGGAGAAAGTCTGCATATGCGATATAAATATCTTTAAATGATAAAATATGGATCAATTCGAAATAGCAAAAATGCTTGAAATTTCATAAGAATTTTTTTTTTTCACAAAATTGTCATGCTCATTCCTTTGTAGCATTAAAATGTGATTAAATTCATTCAGATAAATCTGTATGACATCCCGTTGTATGACACTCATAAAAAATGCTACCCATTTTGAAATAAGAAATTGAAAAAAGAAGAAGATAAAGCAACAATTTAGTTTCAAAGTAAAATCGAGACAAAAAAATATATAAAACAAATGATTTGGAGCAACATGAACGCGTCTTAGACCTACATATTTGCAAAAGTTGTTTTGTGACTTAGGAGCAATATATAATAGATAGATAAAAGTGGTATATAAAGGATAAATATGAAAAGATTTAGTGATTAGGTATATATCTAATTGAATGTAGAGAAGTATAATAAACCACACGATGATCGATATTCACCTAGGAAAAAAATTAACGAAAAAATTGTCTTAGAGGAACGGAAATGGAAGTAGTTCACACAATAAAAAAGTGAAAAGGACAATGTGTATAGAAGAGTTGTATAGGAAAATCACCATGAAAAATGAGAAAATGAATGAGAAGATTTGTAGTGGAAAGAATATAGGTTGAGATTGGTGCATGGAAAAATAGGATAATGCGTAGTATATTTTTATTTATTTACTTAAGATATTGGAGGAAGGGAATCTTCAAATAATATTATAGACTAAACAAAGATTATGGGAAGATAATTTTAAGGTTGAGAGATAAAAGGTGACTTTAGGCGGGAAAAAAATGACTGAGGAGTTGACACGTGTCCAGGATGATGTCATGTGGTTCTTGTTTTATAGTTTTATATAGATATAGATATAGATAGATAGATAGATATAATACTCCTCCATTCATAACCAAACACACCATTCACCTTTTTAACACTATTCATAAGCGAAGAGTATATAAGGAAAAAATATAGTCATGTGGGATCTTGTTTGATTCGTCTTTCTAAAGATATTTACCTTGTAATTTGTGCATTGCCAAACGTGTAAAAGGGAAATGATGTGTTTGGATATGAATGAAGTATTTCTGAACACTTCTTACTTTTGACAATAATAAAAAACCAGCTTAGTCATTAGTCATAGAGATGTCAACTGTATCTTTTGCCAAAAATTGCCAACAGATTGTAATTTGTAGTTCAGAGCCCAAACACTTGATGCCAAACTCTGATTTACCAAACTTCACTTTATCTGTATAATACTTAAATTGGTTAATATTGAATCTCAAACACTTTTTTGATGATATCATGTCATGTCACTTGCCAAATTTACGGGTTGCTTGTATCCACTTGGACACATTTTTTAATCCTGCAATATTGAAGAGCCATGATTCTTAATTGGGGGTCTGAAGCCTAAAATTAAAGAAACGCCTAAATGTTTGATCAGACTGGAACCATCTACTATTAAACAACTGCTTCTATAAGGTTTATAGCTTTCACCCTGCTGTGTCTGTGAGACCCTGTGCATGACGACAACTTCTACTCTAGTCTCAGATTATTAGGGTTAGAGGTTCATAGATATGGATCACATGGGCTGGAAGTTTGGTACTTCCAGTTCAAGGTATTTTGTTTCTTATACCGTATAGCTGTACTACAAACAGATTATACTCTCGATGACTGCCTTATTAGTATTTATACAAATGCTCCAGAGTTCAGATATTATTTTAGGTCATATCTTACTTTTCTTGCCTTCCCTCTCCTTTTTTTTTTCCTGTCAAGAGAGATGAACAGATTTAATCGGTTAATCCCATATTTGGCATGCTAAAAACTCTCTCTCTTATATGTGTTTTGAACTTTAAATTTAGCCTTATAATGGCGGTGGTGACATTCAGTGCGATAACGTCATTTTTGGCTATGCATTATGAAAAGGTGAAGTTACTGCAAGCTTACACAATTCTATATGATTGCTAGGCTAGAAGAAAAGCTCACAAATTTGGAATCAGAGAATCAAGTCCTTCGCCAACAGGCTGTCTCAATGGCACCTAACAAGTTTCTATCAGGACGTTCAAGGTCAATTCTCCAGGTATACTTGGTGATGGATATTCAAGCAGTGGATACTAAGCTTGCAATACAGTCCTCTGATGTTCTCACTTTATCTGTTGTCTTGCAGAGGGGGTCTGAGAGTGGTCGTTTTGTGGATGCACAATTGCGGGTTTTTATTCTCTCCCTAAATTCTTAGTGTTTGTTACGTTTCTGCCAACTTTTGCCGTCTTTTTCTGGACTGGCTTATTCGCTCACTTGATTTTTTTTTATTCAGGATTTACACAGTCATTCAATGAACCATAGAGAAGCAGAAATAGAGGAGAAACCACAGAAGTCTCTCAATGAGAAACAACAGGAGAATCAGGAATTATTAATTCGATGTATTGCTCAGCCTCTGGGCTTTGCTGGAAACAGACCTATAGCAGCCTGTATAATATACAAATGCCTGCTTCACTGGAGATCTTTTGAAGTTGAGCGAACTAGCATTTTTGACCGGATAATTCAAACACTTGGACATGCTATTGAGGTTTGGATTTATGGACTTCATACCAGACTATCGTTTCCTTTTTTTTATGCTTAACTAACTCTAGTTATGTCTTTGCTTTCGTATAAAAACTGAAGACGCAAGATAACAATGACATCTTGGCTTATTGGTTGTCCAATGCCTCTACACTTCTACTATTTCTACAACATACCCTAAAAGCAAGTAGCGCAGCTGGCATTGCCTCACATCGTCGTGGGACATCTTCATCAGCCACTCTTTTTGGTCGGATGAGTCAGGTGGAATGTTTCTGTACTCAAATAACTCTCTTTAAAATGTAATTACATCTGGCGTGGTTAGATTGCCTGAAAACGGAAATGCCTAATTTGATGGTCCCGTAAATTATGTTTCTTCAGAGTTTCCGTGGAAGTCCTCATGGAGTTAGTCTTTCCTTTGTTAGTAACGGCATGACTGGTGGAGTTGATTTTCTGCATCAAGTTGAGGCCAAGTATCCAGCTTTGCTTTTCAAGCAGCAGCTTACTGCTTATGTTGAAAAGATATATGGAATTATCCGAGATAATCTTAAGAAAGAGATTTCACCGCTGCTTGGGTTGTGTATCCAGGTTAGGAAACTCACGTGCTCAACTTTTTGTAAATAGAAGAAAATCATTTGATTTTGTTTATAACAACAGTATTCCAATGCCTCAAGGGTTCCTGCAAGTAGCAAGGGGTCAGTTGCACGCAACCGTTCCCTTATGTTGATCAAAACACAGGCTCTTTGCCGTTGACCTATAATGAAAATTTTGTGGAGATATGTATTGAATAACTGCTACTTGACAATAATAAGTGAAAAAAGGTGCAGCCTTACCCCCGTCTTATTTGATTTTATATATTAATATTAGAATTGTCATTGGTTTAATTAGGCGCCACGTACTTCAAGAGCAAGTCTAGTCAAGGGATCGTCTCGTTCTGTTGCAAATTCTGCTGCGCAGCAAGCTTTGATCGCACACTGGCAAGGCATCGTTAAAAGTCTTGGAAATTTTCTCGGCACGTTGAAAGAAAATCATGTGAGATATTTGGACTTGGTTATTTATATGTTGTGCATTGTATCCTTACATGGGATAAAAACTTTTTGTATATGTGTGGGTTTACTTTGTCAGGCATCCATCTTTTCTTTTTCAGACTTGCATCTCTATTTTTCTCCCTTTCCGACTTGTCCTTGCCTCTGTTGTAGGTGCCTCCTTTTTTGGTTCGGAAGATATTCACACAGATATTTTCATTCATCAACGTGCAATTATTCAATAGGTACTACTTTATCATAATACTAGGTTTTTCAGGAGTTTCTAGTAGAAATATACCAACAATTATTTGAATCTTTATGCAGTCTTCTTTTAAGGCGTGAATGCTGTTCATTTAGTAATGGTGAGTATGTCAAGGCGGGTCTAGCTGAACTAGAACACTGGTGTTACACTGCAACTGAAGAGGTAAATTTTTCACCGTTACTTGATTATGAATATTTGTATTAGTCTGTGCATTAATCTAGGAAGGACGCAGTATGCAGGGGCATCATGGGATGAACTAAGGCATATACGACAGGCTATTGGCTTTTTGGTAATGTTTCTTATCAGGTCATGAGTGAAGATTAGATTGAAAATACGATTTTCTTGTAACTAATCCAATCATTGTCTTGTCAGGTCATACATCAGAAACCAAAAAAATCTTTAGATGAAATAAGCCATCAGCTTTGCCCTGTGAGTAACAGACAAAATAGTGAACGTCCAGTGATTTCCCTTATCATCTATTTGAACGTTATTAATACCAGCCTCCTATGTTTGCCTGTAGGTTCTGAGTATACAGCAGCTATACCGCATTAGCACAATGTACTGGGATGACAAGTATGGCACCCATAGTGTCAGTCCGGAAGTATGTGTTACTGTCGACTGTATAGAAATTAAACTAAATGCCGCTTGTCAGAATTGGTAATACTTGACTTTTACAAATATTGTTTCTTGGTAGGTTATATCTAACATGAGAGTACTAATGACGGAGGACTCAAACAATGCAGTTAGCAATTCATTCTTATTGGATGACGATTCAAGGTTTGTAGCTGGTTCTAGTAATACTTTTCTTGTATGTTGACAATATAGCATGGTCGTGCTTGTGCACCATAGGCGAAGTACTCCTAGCGCAAGGGGTGGCAAATGCTACCCGCGTCCCAAAAAATGGGAGGAAAAATAGAATTTGTTCTCAAATTCTTTGTGAATGATGATAAAGGTGCTGTCAGCCTGTCAGGGCTTTGGGGTGAATATTGTGTGCGTTAGTTAGATTAGGTATGGGCCTATGGGGTACTTCGTACTAACATTTATAATCGACTTATTGGATTAGTTAGGCCTCAGACATAGACAGCCCTTCTTTGTACGGGCATTGTCTTATTTGACAAAATATTACTCCATTCATTCAAATTCAAGTGTCCCATAAATTCAAAATCCCTCTCACAAAAACGGTGGGACTAGGACATGTGGATTTGAATGGAGGGAGTACATAATTTTGCTACAACAAGGTTTAACCTAGCATTTTCCCCCACCCACCCACCGTGGAGAGAAACTTCAAATTACATGTTCCACATCCATTACTAGAGCATATATGAAGTGTCAGTTAGTCTATTGTAGTGCTATTTTACACCAATACTGTAAAACAGATCCATCCACAAGGAGATCATCCCTATCTACTTAAAGAATAGAACACCAGATTTTTTTCCGCCTAACTCAACTCTCCTATACTTGACCCTTTACTTTTGTCATCTTACCTCAATACGAGGTGGGCCAAATGTCCAAGCTAAAATAAAACGTGAATATCTTCTATATCTCTTCTATAAGGCAGGGAACTGTGTGGACCTCAAATAATGGGAAAAAATATACTCCCTCCTAGTCACTCATTTTTTCCCCTTTCCTTTTTACACAAAAATTAAGGAAATGAATTTGGACCACACAAAACACACTACCCCACATACAAATGAATTTAGACCACACAAAACACACAACCCCACATCTAAAAAGGGAAAGAGGGAAGAAAACCCGACTTACCCAATAAGGAAAGAGGGAAGAAATGACCAACTAGGAGGGAGTATTTAATACGATGTGCCGTAATTTTATTTTGAACAAATCATTTACTTAGCTCTTCACTAAAAAAGGAATTCATAATACTTCACAACAAGAGGGTAATTTTCAAAGTAGGAACCAATATCTCATTAAATATAAAGTGTAAATGCTAAATTTCTTATACTTAATCTAAAATACCGTGCAGTAACATGTCCACACTAGTAATCTATACAAATGAACAAAACAAAAGAATATGTTTACAATATATTTGGGTAAGACCGCCTTACACGTATAGTGAGCTGCAACATACCGGGTAGGGCAAGGGAAGGGAGATCTATGCCTTGTTCAATTGTAAATTCATTTTGTATCAAAACTCTTGATACAAAAAGTAACTGTTTGACCGAATACTCCAGAATAATAGACAAATAGGTAGTCCCTTATACGTTTGTTTGCAAAACAATGTAATCAATCGAAGTAAACAGTACATGAGTGGAGGCTTACTTTTGAATTCCTATGGAACTTGTTTTCAGCGATTCTGTTGAAACCTTTCTGTTCTCACAAATGTCGCAATGAAATCTTCTCTTATTACAAATTGGTAGTTGATTCATTACGTAGCTTTTTATGCTGTTTCAAACAACAGGATTAGAGCTTGGTATTACAATTATACGAGTATTTCTTTTTAGATCGCTTATAGTATAGTCCCTCTAATTAATAAGATTCCCACTCTTATTTTACTGGTTCTTAAAACTTCTTGTATTAAGTTTACGTGTACTTTAAAATGGTAGATTATGTTATTCTCCTATAACTTAAAGGGTAAACTGGTCCACTTGCACTTTCACACCCACTTTTCATTGCTTTTTTCTGTAGCCGTTGTGCCATCGTTGAAGTTGGAGAGTTTACATGAATTTAGGGAGTAGACTCTTACTTCGTGTCTATTTTTTTTTTTTGCAGCATTCCATTTTCTGTGGATGACATATCGAAATCCATGGATAAAATCGATATTGCAGACGTCGAACCACCATCTCTTATCCGTGATAACTCTGGATTCAGCTTCTTGTTGCCTCGTGCTGACTAAGTACGGTCACCTGTCTGAGTTCACCAGGCTTTGCTTGCATCTTGTTGAATATAATCTAAACCCGCCTCAAACTGACAGTGTTAAAGAACAATGAGGTTGACTCGGCATTTTTTTGGTAGGTTTAGGCTAGTGTTTGCTCTGGTTAAACTTTTGTTAGCAACATACCTAGAAAGTATGTGACCTCCATTACCCACCTACGATAGGTGGTGGGTAGCGATTCGAAGTATATCACCTTAGTTCTTGGAAGTTGACTTTAGCTAGATCGCTAGCTTTTATGTGAACCAGCTTTCGCTGAGTTTAGTTGTACATTTCTGTTTATTAAAACTTGGCTTATCATAGAAAGAATTTAGAATTTGTTCTAACACCATAGAATACAAGTGTTGGCATAAGTCATTATTAATGTAGATTGTAACTGATGATGTAACTGCTGATTTTGTGCACATCATTTTTAGTAGGTCTTTTATGTAATATGTAGGAATATGTTGAAGTTCAGTAAATGTAGTGACTAAAAACTAAGAACGGTGAGCAGCAGGCAATTGCCCGATGAATTGCCTATGTGCAGTGAACCCTACCTGCATGGTTGACTTGATTTGAAATGTGTGTGATTCATAATTAACGATGCCCAAAGTTAACTACTTTCTTTCATTCAAACTAAAGGTAATATTGGCTTTTTGCTGGTCAAAATTTGAAATTTTTACCATAAATATCGTTAAAAGTAGGGATAATTAACAATTACTACCTTTTAAAATACATTTTTTCAAACTTACTCCCTTTTTTTTAATAAAATTTAAAAATTACACCTAAAATATTGTCAAATTTTAGAATTTGCTACCAAACCTCTGTTTTTGTGTTTATAGGACGAAAATGCCCCTGATTTATTTAGTTCTCCTATTACTCCTATAACTCCACCCTTGGACTCCACCACCAACTACCACAATCGCCCACCCAAACTTCACCATCGAACTCCCCGGAATTCGACGCCTTATTGCATTACTAATTTAACCTAATAATTTCCGCCTCTAATAATATTTGCCGTCTTCTTGCATTAGTAATCAAACCTTCAAGAGCATGGGAATGAAATCTGTCCAATTTTGGTAGGAGCATCCCAACGTAATGCGGTACAAGCTTCGATTAAAGCATTGCAAACTCCAAGCTCTTTGAATGATTTAAATTCTTCACGAGTTTCTTTTTCTAGTCATTTTGTAATTAGTTTTTTTTATGTGAGATGAAATATTAGACACTGTTTTTATGGGATGTGAGAGTAAGGAGAGGTGCTTGAATTGGAGAAATAAATTGATTGTTTGGGGTTAAGCTTTCTGGAAAAAAGGTTACATATGTACTCGGTTTAAAAGGGTATAATTTGAGAGTTTACAGGATTGTATGCTTGAATACGGTGAGTTTAGGGGTGGGTGGTAATGGTGGTTGGTAATGGCGGTCATTGGTGGTTGGTGGTTGAAGGATGGACAAATAATGAGATGGCATGATAAGTAATAGGTGAATTAAATTACTTAGGGGTATTTTCGTCATAAAAACACAAAATTATAAGTTTAGGAGCAACTTTTAAACTTTGACAATATTTTGGTTGTAGTTTTTAATTTTTTTTTTATAAAAGGGAGTAATTTTGAAAAAGTGTATTTTACAAGGGAGTCATTGGTAATTTACCCTTAAAAGTAAGAAACTTTTATGTATAGATTTGTTATCAAACTTCTCTTTGGAACCTTTAAGAAAGCGAAACCCATAACACACGAAAGTGCCATCTTGATGTCAAGGCTAACAAAAACATTCTTAGATGAAAACATACTGCCAATAGGAAATTTGACTTGGGAAAGAAAATTCTTCACGGAGCGATACCACGTCTTTGCGTACAGTAATAGTGGTAGCGGTAGCGGTAGCCGAAAGAATGAGATCTCGTCACTTCAACACCATAACGAGAGCAAAGCAAGAGCTGAAACAGGAAAGATCGCTATCAATAACAGCAAACCCAATGGAAGGATCATTTTTAACTTAGAAAAACAACCCCAAATCCATGGAGAAAATCCCAAACAAGGATTTTAAACGGCGGAACTCAAGCTCTCAAAAGAGAAAAACTTGTAAGATCTGAAATGATTAATAGAGATATTAATCAAAGGTAAGGTTTTAGTAATGGAAGACTTATGAGAATAACAAAAAAAATTAATAATTTTCATGTGATTGGATTGGAGCAATCTGGAACTTTAAATGGTGTATTCTAAACATTGATTTTCTTATTTTATAATTTTTCATGATTCGAGAGAAAATAACTCTATACTTTCTCTCTCATCTTGTAAGTCTCGCGTCGACAAAATAGAGATTAAGCCATTCCCAAAAACAAGTGTTACCTTTGGTTTGGATGAGAGGGAGTAATAATTAATTGTTGACCTCACACAGTGAAATTAGAACTCAATCTTAGTCACTTCAAATGGTAGGATAAGACAACTTCGTAAACTTGCTGACTTAGGTGCCGGAGAGGGTCCCTCAGATCCTCTCCGAGAGCCTGTTTGTCACTTATATGGGTGGACCGAATTGAAGTAGAAGTTCTAGAGGAACAACGATAGAGGTCAAGTTATTCAAGCAAGAGAACATTAATATAATCGATTTATTTCAATAGTGAACATACTAAACAACGCGTTTACTCCATTTTAATCTTGTTTATTGTTTTGCCCAAAACAATTTGGCATTGTAATAACATTCATTCAATTTTTTGAACTTAATCTGACCACCTAATTTAATAACTATTCAACCTAATCTAACTTAGTCTTTTCTAGATTTATTCTATTCTTTCCTTTTAGTTATTGTTATCTTATTTGGTGAATACCATGTAAGAGTTATTGTCATCCTCTCAAAATTATTTTCAAAAATGACCATTTAATGTCGTATTTGCAATCTGCCACATTTTAGTCCGACTTATGATCACATTTGTACCACCCCAATTTACCCGGCCAAGGTAAATTGGGGTATTACTCCCTCGGTTTCCCGAGATCGTGCATCAAATACTTCAATATGTAACAAAATTTAAAGTAAAGTCGTCCAATTAATATTACAACCAAAATCCAATTACAAAGTTAAACTACCAAAATTAAACCACAACGGAAACAATATAGTGAGTCTACTATCAAAACCAAACTACTAGCTAAGTTAGACTCTCGTCCAAGGTGTTTCGTCCCATGGCTCCACCATCATTTAAGCGTCATCATCACAAACCTAAAAGCCTAACTGCTCACCATTGACCAAAAATATCAATGGATCACCGTAGGTAGTTTAAAAGAGCAACACAAGAGAATAAACGAGTCAACTCATGGTCAAGCAGAGGAAGTCAACACACAACAAATAGCCAATGTGACAATTTCCAAGAGATCGCCTTCATGCATAGATACGTTCTCATCAATCGATAGTGCAATCACATAAACCGTCTCTATATATACATATACATGGCAATAGACCCGAGGAAGTCGATTCACACGGCGAACGTGCTCGTCCTCTATGGTGCGTGCTACAAATCACACGACACCCACATATGCGTGCTACAAATCACACGACACCCACACATGTGTGCTACAAATCATACGATAAGCAAGTGGTACTTAACTCACACGACGATTGTGCTCGACCATTATCCCAGACCATAAGATGTGCACAAGAAAGGAACATGGCTGATTCAGGAGTGAACCATGAGCGAAGAAAGAGAGATGAACGCTTACATTTGATTATTCTGGAATTAAAGAAGAAGAATCGGAAATACGGATTTTTGCAAGATGAACAGTCGACCATTCTTGGCTGCTTTCCAACTTGTAGAGAGTGATTGGATAAATTTTTTATTGTAAGATATGGTGATGTGTTGTATAGTTACTAATTTTTTTTTTTTTTTAATATAATTACCTTTTATGAAAAATAAAATAAAATGTGCAAAATCTTTCTTGTGGCGGGCCCACAAGAAGAGGCTTTATGAAGCCATTCACATACGACGACGACCTAAAAGAACCCGGTTATTCCAAAACACAATTTCATATGCCATCACAACATATAACACAATCTCACCAATCAAACATCATCCTACATCCTACAATTATACAATCGTCATTGTCACAATCCCAACAACACAACATAATAATCCTATAATCACTCATAACCAAGTGTTGAGTAGAGAAATTCCCTACTTTAAAGCCAAAATCTCCCAACAAGCACGCCTAGAAGTTCCCCTCTACAAAATCTGCTCCCAAACAAGCATAATAACATACAATTAAGTTCCATCCTTAATCAATTGTCTAATTACATGATAATTTTCCAAAAGCTCCACATTCTAGGTCAAGTCTAAGAAACTCAAGAACATAAGATGATATCCTCAAATTCTATTTTTTATCCTCATTTGATTGAGTAAAATAAAGATCAAATGCTGAGATTTAACAAGATAGGTGAAGATTAAGTTAAACATACCAACAAGAATGATGTAGGATGAACAATATTTTATTAGCTCTAAGAATCTTCTATTTGATGATTATAAGATAGTGATAATATGATGATAGGATTTTAGGGTGAGTTTGAATGCATAGTGGTGATAATGACAACAACAAGTCTGTTTATACTAACCCTTAGACCCATGGTTTGAAATCAAATAAAATCAAACAAAAGCCTCTCGACTCGACGCGACTCGATTGAGTTGAGTTCCCCAAGCCGCCACTCGGTCCACTCGGTCGAGTGGCACCAACTCTACTAGTCTCAGGCCTACTCGGTCTGATTTTTCAACGTCACTGGCAGGCCGCAACTAGGTGCTTTGCCTCGCTCGATTGAGTATTCGCATGTGAATCGGCCGAGTCAACGGTACTCGGTCGAGTACCAACCTTGTACTGAGACGAGTCTGTTAGAGTAATACAGAGTGTTACAATATTCCCCCCCCCCCCCCCCCCTAAAATGAACTTCATTCTCGAAGTTCACATACCCATACTTCCTACTAGCTATCCAAACATCTTGATAAAGCAATATAGTTATTAAAATCCGTGATTCCAATCTCCCAAACGCTAGCCAACCAAATGACATTATCAAATCAGTTACCCAATATGGATGCTCATAATACTCTACTACTAATAACAAACTTACAAAATTTTTATGCTATTACACCCTACCCTCCTAAGTTTAAGGTTACGTCCGTGGAGCCGAATCACAGCTTGTCAAAAAGATGCGAAAATCGCTCGTTCAAGGCCTTTCTCGCCTTCCAAGTTGTCTCTTCTACGATATGATGAGTCCAAACTATCACAGCAACACGGTCTCTCCATTCCTTGTCTTTCTCACCTTTCAGTCAAAAATTTCTTTTGGCACCTCTTCATATGTTAATGAGTCATTCAATTATATCGTCTTCGGCTCGATGATATGCGACAGGTCACTTACATACTCCTCAACTGAGACACATTAAATATATTGTGGACCTTGTCTACTGCCGAAGTAAGAGCCAACCTATATGATAGCTCTCCGACCCTATATAATATCTCATGGTCCACGAACTTCAGACTTTGTAGATACCCGTATTTTTCGATAATGACATTGATAGTAATCCCGCCAAATACTTGATGATGATAGGACACATGTACTTTCATCGACGATAATGCCTAGTTAATAAGATCGACATCTGTGATGTAAAGTGGGAACTAAGTGACGGTTTTATAATTTAAATGAAATTTAAATTATCTGAATTTTGAAATGTATTTATAATTGGAATAATTGAAATTTGTTTCACAGGTTTTGCATCTTCAAATTTAATTTGATTTGTGCCTTTTATAATTGAAAAATAATAAATTAGTAAAAGTTTTCATTTTAATGTTTATTGAGTTTTTATTTGATAAATAAAATGTTGATTTTTGGTGACGATTTTAATCGCTTTTTATTTGGTTTGAAAAATCAAGTTTTAAGACGGTTTTTGAGCTCTATTTTTGTACCCGTAGAAATGAACTAGAACCCTTAATCTTGAGATTTGGGTAGAAAATTTCTAGGTCACAATTTGGGATTTTTTTGAGATTGGGATTAATTAGTAGAAGAGTGTTGATTTGATGAAGTTTGTGGAAAATTTGAGTGAAAATGGGGTGTTTTTGCGATTTGCTTGAGTGTTGAAGATAGAACGAAAATCTAGAATTTTAGGATTAAGAACCGGGCCTATCAGGGTATGACGCAAGCTGCGTCGTGTGACGTAGGTTGCATTTCATGCTTTTTTCTTCTCTTTCATTATCCTACTTAGTCAAATTTTCAGCTAAGAACAAAAACACCTTGAAACCTAATTTTTGCAGTTAAATAATTCCCAAGTATCCCCAACATCGACTTTTCATCAAATTTTTGCACTTAAACTTGGATGTTGCATAACATGCATATAACCGACAACACATCGATAACAGAAGAGTTTCTTTAACCATTAGTAGAGGCCGCTATCGAGGCGGGCGGGATTAGGTGTTCGATCAAAAGAGCTTCCTAACACGTACCCTCACCCCTTACTCCAGATCTCCGTGAGCACCCGTGTTCATTGGCATCCACGAGAGTCATTCTAGACATAGAATGCTAAGGGTAACGAGTTCTTTAGTGTTCATGTCATCGCTTTATGTCTTGACATTACATGAAGTATTCGAACGGTTCCAACTTCCCACAAAATTGGTGGCGACTCCACAAACACGTATTCAATACGACGCCACATCGCGCCTCCTCCTCGCCGAGCGAACCAGGTGGTGCGTCCTTTCGAAGCGAACCAGGAAGTTCAGAGACAGAACACAACCCAGAACAGGCGCAGCAGGTGGCGCGTCCTTTCGAAGAGGCGTACCCTTTCCTGCGTCTGTTCTTGAACTGGGTTCTGGCTGTGAAGCCGGAATCGCGATTATTTAGTGTTCGTTTATATGTTTACGGTTTATTATTGATCTACAAGTCATATTGAAGTGTTTTAATAGATTTTAACTATACTAAAATATATCAAAGACGGATCTAAGGACTGAATATGAACGAATCTAACCTTCTAAGACACGATCTCGAATTAAAGACGACAAAAACCCACTAACATTGACTATTAGGGATCTAAGCCAAAACTAGATAAATAAATATGAAATAATGTTAAAAGGTAATTTATGAAAGACTAATAATAATATAAAAAAAAAGGTTTAAAACGGTTTAAACATGAATCCGACATGAATCTTACATAATTTATACAATACAAAAAACAAAGTACAAGACGGGATTATTACACCCTCAGACTTACATGTTTGACGAAACGAGTTAACTAAGTTGTCTTTAAGCGATAACTCGACTCGATGTAAAGAAAGTGCCCTCAAAAGAGGAAATTGATTGATTAAAGTTGATTAATTAGGTTGAGTTGGTCAAATTGGTAGGTCAATGCAAAACGAGACAGGTACCCAGAAGGATCTGAGCTTACGTGGTCGATTGATCAAGCACGTAGTTGTCAATAAGCTTAGAGCAAGGTTTAGAATGCAAAGAGAGAAAAGAAGGGGCGGAACACTCGCATGCCTTGAAACTGTGCACGAATTTCTCTTTATATAAGCAAAAATCCGAAGCGTTTTGGTATAACTTAAACACGGAAAGAAATCTAGAAAATATTCCGGAAACAGGAAAAACGAGCTGGGGAAGAGGCGCAGCAGGAACAACGACCCTTGTTAGAGGCGCAACGCCCGCTGCGTCATTTCCCAAGCAGTTTCCTACTTTGAAAGAAAGATTTCCGCGTTTCTTTTTACGAATTGCGATAGATCTCGAATACTTTTCAATAAAATACGGATAAGTTTAGAAATATTAAAATATATGGAGTATTTTTGAGTGTTCAGACTCGGTTTTGAAAGACGGTTATCATAAAATGAAGAGGTTTTTGACCCGGACTCCAAAATGACTCTAATGACTGTCAAAACGACCATATCGGCACGTAGATGAGGACCAAGGGGTAGACACAACTGTTTGAGCTATCACTTGACGACTGATAAGCATTTAATTAGTCACATTTTTCCTCTCGTTTTCGTCCCCATTTTGGCCCCTTTACACGGATTTGCGTGCCCTTAATTGCATTTTGCTTCCCTATTTCCCGTGCTATGAATGTCGGTCTCATTTTGCAGGAATTAAGGCGGAAACGAAGAAATCGGTGCATAAAGGCTTTGCATGAGTCGGGATTTGGAAATGAGACGAAGAAGAAATGAGGAGAGAGCTAACAGGTGGCGCAAGCCGGTCTAACGACCGGCGGCCGACCACCCTGTTCGGACCACAACTCCCACAAAGAAAGGAAAAAGAGAGGATGAAGAAATAGGTCAGATAGCGCCGGCCGGGCACCCGGCGGCCGGCCTACTACCCGGCCTGTGCAACATCAGAATAGAAACGAGAAGCTTGAAGATACTGATGTGTTCCAGGCCGGCCATAGGGCCGGCGGCCGGGCACCCGGCTTGGACTCCTATTTCCTATACTTAGAATATTGTTTGGAGAAGAAAAGAAGGAAGAGTCTGATGTGCTCCAGGCCGGTCAGAGGGCCGGCGGCCGGGCACCCGACCGGGAACACAACACCGCATTTTCGTTATCCTCTTCTAATTTCTTTTTTAAATTTGGAGACCCCTATATATACCCTCTCCCTAATTTTTGTATACATCTTTTTATCAACTCTTAGCACAAAACCCTAGATCTAAAACTCTCATATAATTAGCATTTAATCTTCTTTTAATCTTCCATAATTAAGCTAATTAGTTGGTTAATTAGTAATTGCAACTTGGTTTAGTGTTGAAACTTGGTTTTGTATTCAAAGATTGGTGACAAAATCTTGGTTATTATATCAAAGTTCTCATCTTTTTCCAAGTTGGTATAATTCCTTTACTTAGTCTTGTCTTTAATTAAGTTTTCATTTCAATTCTTGTTATCTTTTCGTTGTTAATTAGAAGATGTGTATTGTTGTTGATTTCCTTTTACAATCCTTAGTTAATATTGAATCTCCTTTGAATATGAGTGAGTAGTAATCTTGCTAGGGTCATGTGGGGGATTATGGGTTCTAGTATGAGTTAATGTGTTCTTGTTGGGGTTAATAGTTGATTATTGTCTTGTCTCCATGCCATGCTTATAACATGTTTGATGAAATGCCTACTTGAGTTTGCATGATTCTGTCATTTGTTTCGATTACCATAAGATCGAAAGTCTTGGTCTTTCGTAGAACCGCTAGTTTGGCAAGCCGTATCTAGTGACGCGATAGCTAGTTAGAGTCGGTTTGAGGAGGAATCGTAAGACCGATAGCCACGATTCCGTTTCCTAGACTAGACGACACTTCAACTATTGAACCCGGCATTTTCACCTGACTTTACTATCCATATGAACCCACTCACCCTAGTTTTCCCTTTTATTCGATAAAAATCCAATCTTTCTCGTTTTAGGCTCTATTTGTTGTTTTTATTTGCTTTTAATTGTTGCTTTTAATTTGTTGCGTTTAGTAGTTTTTAGTCCCCACACCAAATTCTTGTTAGGCTAGAATAGGACACATTCAAGCTTGTAGTTGACCCCTCCATCCTTTGTGGTTCGACCCCGACTTCCGCTATCACATTAGTTGGGTTTTATAAATTGTTTTTGCTTGAGCGGTGCGCGACAAAAACCGTTCATCAACGACGAACTTACGAACTGTCATACAACGTTTTGCTGTAACAAACATGCGACCCAATCATCACTGGGTGGTTGGCGAAAGGTGTAGATTCGAGTTATCTACAACTCTCGTGGATGTCAATGAACACGGATGTTCACAGAGATCTGGAGTAAGGGGTGAGGGTACGTACTAGTAAGCTCTTTAATCGAACACCTAATCCCGCCCTCCTCGATAGCGGCCTCTACTAATGATTAGGGAAATCGTTTGTATTTGATATGTTATCGATTTTATGCATGCAATGCAACATCCAACGTTTTAATCATAGCATGTGAATTAGACTATGTCGGTGAACACATAATTAGCACTCAATTATGCCGAAATTGGTAGTTAAAATGAATAATATACGAAAGGCAAAGAAATCATACAATTACAATGACTAAATGAGATTACAATGGATTACGGAATCTACGTCAGAAATATACTCAAAACAGAGATTTGAAGAAAAGGAAAAAGAGAACTAAAGACATATTAGGAGGGATAATACGACTAATAGTTAATTAATTTTCAAATTAAAGCTACGTCAAGGGGAAAACAGAAGTTTAGGGACATAAGTCAACCCAAAACAAGCGCAGCAACAGCTGCGTCCTCTGGAAGAAGCTCAGTGCTTGTTGCGTCTGTTCTTGAGTTGAATTCTGACTGTGAATCAGAATCGCAAGCAGTTAATGGTGTTTTGTATATTTACGATGGATTATCGATCTATGACTCAAGTAGAAGTGATTTAAAACATATTAATTACTACAATTTATATCAACAATGAATCCAGAGATTTGATATGAACTAATCGAACCTCTAAAACCCAAATTTGATTCAAAGACGAAAACCCGCTAATATTGAATTATTAGGGATCCAAGTTAAGAATAAAACATTTTTTGTAAGATTAAATATAATTTATGTACGAAAAAAGAGAAAATAAGTAAAGGAAAACAAAGACGTAGAAACCGGAGGATGAAGAAGATGAACAAGAGCAGCCGAGCAGGCAGGTGCTGCGACTCTTCGACGAGGCGTAGCTTCTGCGTTTCTTCTCGACGTTTGATGACTGCTAAAAGGATTTTGTAAAAAAGGTTTTACTTTGAAATCGGTTTTGAATTTCTTCTGACGTGAAACTTACATTAATTGAACGAATAAAATGAATATAATACAAAAGACGGGATTTACACCATCAGACTTACATGTCGACGAAACGAGATTAAATAAGTAACGTCTTAGTGATAGCTCGACTCGAATGTATGCAGAAAGTGTCTTCGTTAAAGGACTAAAATTGATTAATTGATTGTGTATTTGTCAAATTGGTCGGTCAATGCAAAACATGACGGATACCCAGAAGGATCGATATGAGCTTACGTGGTCGATTGACCAAGCACGTAGATGTCGAAAAGCTTAGAGCAAGGTCTAGAATGCAAAGAGAGAGAAGAGAAGGGGCGGAACACTTGCATGCCTTAAAAGTGAGAATGGAGCTCTCCTTTTATAGCAGAAAATACGAAGAGTTCAAGAACAACTCAAACTTATCTGAAAACGGAGAAAACGGGCTGGGGAAGGGGCGCAGCAGGAACTGCGATCCTTTGAAGAGGCGTAGCACCTGTTGCGTTATTTCCCCAAAGGTTTCCTTTTGCGTAAGGAAGGTTTCAACGTTTCTATTACGGAATTGTGGTTGATCTATACTTCCTTTTTAAAAAAATACGAGATAATATTTCTCAAAAAGATAGAAATTGAAAATATTAATAAAATATCTAGAATATTCCAGAGCGTTCCGACTCGGAGTTTTAAAACGGTTTATAAAAAAATGAAGCGGTTTTTGACCCGGACTCCAAATGAACTCTAATGACTGTCAAAACGACCGTACCGGTGCCTAGATGACGACCAAGGGGTAGATACAAGTATTTAAGCTATCACTTGACGTTAAACTTACGATTTGTCATAAATCGTTTTGTGTACCAAAAATGCGGCCTACTCATCACTGGGTGGTTGGCGGAAAGTACCCGAGGCGACCCAAAACTATCAAAATCTTCACAAATTCGTTAGTAACTTCAAAATTTGTTAAAGCATCTCCTAAATATACTAACTAATGATGAAATTTGATAACCAAAATTTGTGAACCAAATGCAATATAAGCAAGGATAGAGAATTTACACATTTTTGCCGTTTATTTAGAGTCGATGGCTCAACTTGATGACTTATAGGTTTGATTGAATGCTTATATGGCATAATAAACTTTGTGCTCTACCTCCAGCGGGAGGTTGCAAGCTTTGTCGTGGATGAGGTGGTAGGGTGACTTGCCAATGGGGGGGGGGGTGTCTTAAAAGCGGTGCTATAAGGTCCCAAAACGTCGGTTGGCCTTTTGCTCCAAACCTTTCGATTTGAGTTTACCGTTTTTTCATGGATGCCTTTGATTTCCTGGTTAGACCACTCGGCTTAGCCATTTGTTTGCAGATGATAGCTATGGAGACTTTGTGAGGGCACCTCATATTGTTTGAGAAGAATTCTGATGACTTTGTGCAAAAATATGTCCCACTATCGCTTATAATGGCTTTGGGAAAAGAAAAACGGGAGAAAATGTTTTTCTTCGATGAAGCTTTCAATGGTCTTGGCCTCATCGGCTCGCGTGGGTATTGAATCAACCCACATGGCCGCATAGTCCACCGCCAAGAGGATATACAACTACCCACAAGAATTGGGAAACAGGTCCATGATATCGATGCCCTAAACATCAAAGATTTCGCAATAAATGACGGGTTGTTGTGGCATTTCATGTCTTCTTGTCAAGTTGCCTATCTTTGACATCGGTCACAATTTTTAACAAAGTGGTGAGCATCCTTGAAGAGGCTTAGCCAAAAGAACACACATTCAAGAATTTTTCTAGCGGTTCTTTGGGACCCGAAATGCCCTCTACACGGATAATCATGTAAATGGTGCAGAATAGAGGGGATCTCGCTTTCGAGCACACACCTACATATGATTGGATCTTAACAAAATTCCACAAGTATGGGTCATCCTAAATGTATTACTTAGAGTTTGACTTGATCTTGTTTCTTTGACTTGTAGAAAGGTGAGCTGGAAACCGTTTTGTTACCAAGTAACTGATAATGGTAGCATACCATGGCTTATCCACATGAATAGTATAGAGGGATTCATGGGAGAGACCTCCCCCAACCTCGTCAAAAGTGCTTGGTGGTCCTCCTTCTTGGTTCAAACGGCTGAAATGATCCACCACGACATTATTTGCAACCTTCTTTGCCACAAGGTATCTAATGGCGGCGTGGTTGGTGTAGATGATAACTTTAGTTCCCAAGAGATATGAGCAGAACTTCTCTAAAGCATAGATCACGCCAAGGAATTATTTCTTCGTTGTTGAGTATTTCTTTTGTGCTTCATTTTGTATTGCATTTCCTCCCGTATATGCTACTTTAGGTGCATTTCATTTACTTTGCAGATTTGGAATCCATTTATGCATTTAGAAGCCAAAATCGTACGAAGAGGAACTCATGAGACGAGCTTGGAAGAAAGAAAGTAAAGAAAGACATAGGAGGTCGATCGACATCTCCTTTGTGTCGATCGACATGAGATCAAAAAGTCAATTGACTGTCCTCATTCGACACAGCACAACAGTCCTTAGATTTCACATGCGATGTCGATCGACCATAGTACATTTTCGATCGACTATGGGGAAGAAAAGTCGATCGACAACTATGGATGGACATAGGAAGTCAGCATAGTTGGATACGTGAGAATTGTCGACCAACCTGGTTCCCTGTCGATCGGCCAAGAAGCGATGTTGATTTACCGTTGTCCATTGTCGATCGACAGGTATCACGGATCGATGTGTTATTTATTTTGTTAAGTCATTTACTATTTTATTAGTTAGTATAAAAGGACTTGGAATCTGCTAATTAGGGTACGCACGTTTTGTCAGGAAAACATATTCTATCGTGAATAGACTACATAACATTCCTTATTTCAATTACTTCTAGGTCCGAATTCCCTTTTGTATATACTTTGATTTTTCCTTGGTAATCAATTTAATCTCTCTCTTTGTTAATCTCAATTAGTCTCTTTAATTCGTTTCCTCATCGCTATTGATTTTAATTTATGTTCATTTCTTCTTCAATCAACTTCATTATGCTTCATGTTCAATTTATTTCTATTCTGATTGTTATCATTGATACTGACATGAGTAGCTAAATCCGTCTTCTGGGATTTAGGGGAGACATGGATTATTAGATGATTAATAATTAGGTTGATGAATCTGTTTATTTCCATCGTATTCTTATTGTGAATTGTGACATATAAAAGCGATTAATTAGTTAAAGGCCACAATTGATTAATTGAATTGATAAATTATGACCTAAGATTGAGAGCCTGAAAAGAATTAGACTTGTTACAAACATTAGAGTCCCGTAATAAGTTGCGAGAGTCTATTAGAAGCATTCTAGGGAGATTAGCGATCCAAGAGGACATTTTCACTACTCTTTTACCGATAGTCGAGACTGATCCACTGACCTTAACTTTGGTCATGTATTATCCATGGTGAACCCAAGATCCTAGTATTTCTCCTTATTATTTTCACAACTTCATTTACTCTCTTTTAATCCTTTATTATGTTGTTATTAGTTAGTAATCAAATCAAACAACCCCGTTTGTTACCGAGACCAGTTTGTCTCCCTGTGGATACGATCCCGAGTTTATTAGCTATACTAGTTAGAGACCAGTTGGTTATATTTGGTAGGTACGCAATTAGCCTATCAACGCTAGTGTCACGCACTCCCTTGACGACATAAGTAAAAGTAATGGGAAATTTATTTCAGACGAGGTCCTGTCTTTTGTTATGAACTTACTTGTAAGAGATTGTGCGTAATACGACGAATACTCCACTCTCTCCTGACCCTCCCCCTTAACTGTCATTCGACCTTTATTTCATTTCTTTAAAGTACTTATTTCTCAAAAAAGAAAAAAAAAACATAGAGTATAATCAAAGGTTTATCTAGTTATCAAAAGATAGAGATAATTGAATATGAAAGGCGAAAAACGAACCGAGAGGTAATATTACGCAAACAATTTGAGAATGTCTTATCGTTTACTTCAAAAAAATAAGTTGTCTTCTTAACTTTCTTTCTCTCTCTCTCTTTTTATTCATCCAAACAAAAATTACTACCTCCGTCCCAATAAGTAGTTATCTATTTGACTTTTATATGAGGGAGATTTTGAAACAAAGATAACTATTGATTGGAACAAAGGAAGAAATAGGGTAGATCTATACATATTATAAAAAATCAAATGTTACGACATTAGCTTAACTTGCTTGTCCTCTCGCCCATTTCGGCCTTTTCTTTTCTTTTTTCCTTATGTGACATTTGTGGGTTCGAAGAAACTCGCGCTTTTTCAATCCCATCTCATCCCCCCTCCTCTCTTTAAATGGTTAGCCACCATCATATTTTCGACCAATTCTTGGGTTTTCGCTTAACCTATCGTCATTGTTCCTTTTCCCACCCCTTTGTCCCTCTCCCCGACATGCCTTAACCCTCGTTAAGGGCCCCTTTTTGGTTTGCGATCCCTTTTGTGCCCTTCAAGCAGACCGAGTCTGAAATTAATATTGATACATCTTTCTTTTCTTTCTCCTTTCTTTGTAGTTTAAGATGTGTGGTTTGTAAGTGCAATGGGAATTAGGTTTTCAGTTGGACTTGTAGATGGAACGCATGTTCCTAATCCCCTAGCTTCCGATATCTTCTCTATTAGGGAGGGTGTTGCCTAAGGTAGCTCCTTGTCTCATCCTTGTGATGTTAGCTCCGACTATTTCACCACAATTAGTTTTATTAATGCTCGTGAGGATTTTTTTGCCCTCTTGTTAATGTCATCTTGGAGTGCACAGATCTTTAAGAGTTTATACGTCTTTGAAGATCATTTTCAAAAGGCGTTCTTCAAATATAGTTGCGGATAAACTCGCAAGACACTCCCTCACATATTCATGCCCAGTTGCTCATCTAATAAATCCTTTTCTTGAGACATCGTTCCCTTTTAGTAAACTTAACGGTTTGGCCTTTCAAACCCTTCTCTCCATAAACCCCCCTCATTGAATGTATTACTTAAAGCTGTTGGTCATTTTTTAATATATTGTACGTATATTTTTTGCCAAAAAGAAAAAAACTTGCTTGTCCACCGAGTCCTTTATATCTTCATGATGAATTTACGTCCTACAAAGAAGAACAAAAAGTTTGAATGAATAGATTATTTAAAAGAAAAGGAACCACTTAAAACCTTGATGCTTTATCATTTAAAACTAAGTTAAAATTAGGTAGACTATCGATTCATTCAAACTTCCTAGTAGGATGCAAAAGTCGCCTTAGACATAGATTAAATTAAACAAATGGATTAAAAATAGGCAGGCATCAGATTATGCAACTTTAACACACATGTGTAAGAGAGGGAAGGGTGATTGAAATCATCCAATTGGAAAAAACAATGAAAATATATTGCCTCTACGAAAACCTCTAGGGACAACCATGACGAGGTCTAAAGTTTGATTAGGTTTCAATGCTACCAATTCTAGTTTAGACGCGCATAAATTCCCTTTAAGCAGGGTAACCCGTCTTAAGTTTAAGATGACTCAAATTCCCTTATAAAGAGTAAGTAGAATGTAAGTGAGAAGTAAGTAGAATGTAAGTGAGACTGTGAGAGATCTATTTATCCCATACTTATTCCCCACTTACTATTTGTGAGAGAAAATTAATCCGTCTTAAGCTTAAGACGGGTCATCCTGTCTTAAACGAGAATTGATATTAGAAGCGTTAGTATAATCGGATGCTACTCCGTACTTATTTAAACATTATTATAACAAAGTAAGGCACTAACTTTTTATCCATAAAGTGAAGAGATTTATGGAATTGTACTCTTTACCGCATTTCAATCAACTCTTCTTACTTTTGATTTAACTCAACCTAATTGCTCCCTTTCTGAATTAAGAGTGGAAAAATAAAAGAATTCTCAACACAACCAATATTTATTTAGCTACTGGACCCTATCTAAAAGTTACATTTTTCTTATTTTTATACGCCAAGGCGTAAAATTGTAATTATATTTCTTTTGCTTAAAAGATTTTAAAATTTAAAATTACTCCGTATAAGAATTAAATGAGATAAATGGGATTGTTAAAGGACCCGTCGTCTTGCTTTTCGTGTAGCTGGCCCCTCCTCAGATTGACTGGTTAAAAATTAATGCCGATGCGGCTTTCTCTCCCTCTTTTACCTTTGCTAGCTTAGGATGTGTTGTTAGGAATCATGTGGGTTCTTGGGTTAGAGGTTTGTCAACCCGAATTCTTGGTCCTAGTCTCTTTATTTGTGAGATGCTCGCTATTAAGGATGGTTTGCGTTTTGCTTGTCAGTCCATGGTAAATTATTATTTGGTGGCCTCAGATTGTTTTAATGCCGTCAACTCCCTCCTTCGGGATGAACCACCTTATGCTCAACATTATACTTGAGTGTAGGGAAACATTGAAAGTCTCACCTCATTTGAAGATCGCTTTTGAGAAGAGATCGGCCAACAAAGTTGCGGACGCAATAGCTAGATTCTCCTTCAAAGACGATAGTATTAGAATAATGGATGCTTTTCTTGGGATTTTGCTGCACCCTTTGTATTAGACTTTTGTAGGGTAAATTTTTTCTCGGCTTGCAGGCCGATTAACGCTGATCCCCCATCTTGATGTAACTTTAACTCTTATTCTCTTCTATTTAAGCACTTATTATCTAAAAAAAAAAACCTGCCATCTTTGAAGATCAACTTTGAGCCCCATAACACTAATGTTGGCGCAGACGCTCTTGCGAAATCTTCGGTTAAAGATGTTGGAGAAAATAAAAAAGTTTTTATGTGGGATTATGTGTCTCCTTTTGTTAATCATTTATGTAGTTTGGACATGGCAAATTGTACTGAGCTCTTCCCCGATCCCCTACCACGTATGATATTTGTTAGAATTCTGTGTATTTTTTGTGTTTAATGTAAGCACTCCATTTTACCCAGAAAAATTAATACCTTCATATGATTTTCTTACGAAACATTGTTTGTTGAAATTTCATATAAGTATGTCAATTTGATATAACTAGCATTGGTGCTTGTCTCAACCGGGCTACCTACTTTTACAATTTAAAATTTATTTTATAATACATGTTTATATATTTTTTTTTAAAGTATAATTATCATACTCATAAAATATATCTACACACATTCACTACTCCCATATAGACTAATATTTATTAAAAGATATCATTAAAAAAAGTTATCATTCGAATTATAATTTCCATCCACTATACTTACAGTTAATAATGTTACTTTTACTAATTCAGTTATTATTATTGTTACTTTCACTACTCCCGCAGCGACAATTAAATTTTATCATCTAGATTATGACTTACATTCCCTACACTTATTATCATTAACATTAATGTTACCGTAATTACTCCCAATATTATAAATGTTTCTTTTACTAATCCCACTACAACCTTTGTTAGTTTCATTACTCACACACCTACAACATTTAGTATATAAATAAATGAATTATATTTTCATCACATTTATATTATTATAATTTTGATATATAGTATAGATAGCTAACAAAACTCATAGAACAAATTTTTTTTTTTGTTATCAAGAAATAGGCTCATTTCGGTTTTTCTAACGTGTGCCCTAAGGGCACACATTAAGAGCTTAAATAAAGAAAGAATCAAAGGAATATTATGAGTCTGTTTGGCCTAACTTTAAAATATTGTAATTGTTTTTCCAAATGAGTTTTTTGTAAGCTATTTCTAGGAAAAATTGTAGGTGTTTGGCTATAATTTTAGCAAAGTGTTTTCCAAAAAGAGCATTTTTACACAATCGAATGAAAATAAAAAAATTATGATTAAAAGTATATCAAGATGGGTGTCTATTCGTAGAGAATTAAAAAATTACGATTGAAAAGGTATTTTATTTATTTATTTAAAATGTTTATAACATAAAAATTTTTCATTTATGTATTAAATGTCATAAAAGTATAAGCAAAAGTTAGAAGCATCAAATTGGCTATTCGGCTAACATTATCTTGGAATGTATGTAGGAAACTACCTTATTAGCTCTGATTGTCTTGGAGCTATTAAGGCGATTTTGGATGACGGCTCCGATCCTTTCATGGAGCCATTGGTCATTCGGCTAACATTATCTTGGAATGTAGGGAACTATTAAGGATCTCACAATCTTTGAAGATCGTGTTTGAGCCTAGGTGTTCCAACGCCGTTGCTGACGCTCTCGCTCACTTCTCCAGACTTGACACCGGTCTTACCCGTGGCACACATTGCTGGAATTTGGCCCCTTCCTTTGTCTTAAATTTATGTAACTTGGACTCCACTTGTTGTATTTTGGACTCGACGACTTGTGTCGAGCTTTCCCCCGACCCCCCTCCCTAGACTAGTCACGTACTCCGATTGATTCTTCTATTTATGGCTCCTTTCTACCGAAAAAAAAAATGTTGCTTCTACTAATGAGGGATAATAATTGATTTAGGGTTTTTTAAAAACACTTTTTAGCTTGAAAAAATTGTGTGTACACCAAGTTTAAGCTTTTAACTACTAAAAGCACTTTCAGAAATCAGGCCAAACATATATATAACATGAGAAATGTAAGTATCAACTCATTTTTACTATATTTAGTCAAATATCCTATTATTCTTTATTTATTTAAGCTCTTAATTTATATCCTTGGGGCATACGTTACAAAATCCGTTACTATTTACTCCGTACTCCGTACAAGACAACACAAGATCGAAAGATATAATGTCTACATGCCTCGGTTTTAAAACAATGCACTCCCTCCGTCCCGTTCATTTATTTGTCTTTTATATTATTTGTAAAGAGTATTTTAATGAAAGACAAACAAATAATTAGGACGAAGTAAGTAACATTTACAAAGTAAGTAACATTTATTAATATATTATTAGTAATTAGTGACCAGTCATTTATCAATGCTTATTAATATGTTCTTGTTTATACCGTTGCTAGTAAAAACATAGCGTACCATCATTAGACCAACTCATGTACCTACACTTTTATATTAGGAACATTTCTGTAAGCCGAAAATAAGGTGTCAAAAGTAAAACAACTACTAATTATAGAGGCAACACTTACAAATATGGAGAATTATTTATAGAGTACTAATCCCTACACGGCTACACCAGAAGTCGGAACGACTAACATCTAAACTTCATAAAATATGTACGGAGTTGTACATTAACTAAAAACATTTTAACTTTATGTTGCATTCCGTCATTTATTTATCTTTAGTTTTGTAGAAAAATCAAGAAGAGAGTAGGAAATCAATTATAGTTGTAGTTAATGGTAGATAAGTAGACAATAATATAATTGATTGATGATAAATTTACTAATAAAAAATTTCTCTAATATAAAAAGCTAAATAAAGTATGATAAAATAAGTTAAACAGATAACCTAAACGAAAGAAGTAGTAAACACGGACATCATGTAAATGATATGCTACAAATAAAGTCGAGTTCGCCTTCTATTTTTCTAATTGTACTATGTATTCTTCAAATATTCTGTTAAAAAACACAATAGTCTTACATGTGAGTTTTTCCCATATTGATAAAAGAGGGGAGAGTTTAACACTTTATAAGGCAATGTGCTACTCCCTCTATTGCCAATTGGTTTTAGAGTGAAACCTCATTGGATTTATAAATCGGACTCTCTCTCCTCAGTACGGGTGCGATAGAGTCATGATCGAGCCTGTCGCAAGCCCGATGCAAAGATAAATTACCCAGACTAGGCTAATAACAAATTAGGGGGTGTTTGGTTGGAGCTTTTGGAATGGATTGGAATGGATTCAATCTATTCCAATGTTTGGTTGGAGCACTTTGGAATGGAGTTAGATACCTAATGGATTGTGAGCTCCGACCGCCTAGAGGTTGTGAACGCAATTATTTGTTTTGCATGTGACGAGGGAGATAATTTTATTGTGAGCTCCGACCGCCTAGAGGTTGTGAACGCAATTACTAATGATAGTCATTTTCGCAACAACATTGGTCATTCGACTAACCTTATTTTGGACTGCAGGGAACTATTAAGGGGCTCACCGTCTTTGAAGATCGTCTTTGAGCCAAGTTGTGCCAACACTGTTGCTAATGCGCTTGCATCTTTCTCCAGGAAAGACTAAAGCCAGAATGATGGGAACTACATCTGGTCGGATTCTCCCCCTTTCACTCGACTTTTATGTAATCTGGACTCTACTGCTAGTATTTTGGACTCGGCGACATGTGCCGAGCTTTCACTAGACCCCCCTACATGACTCGATCTACTATATTGATATTTGCTATTTTGCTTAAACTTTTAATGCATCCATTTTACCCAAAAAAAAAGAGTTCAGATCCCCCGTTGATATAATTTGAAATATTTGTTTATTTATAAAGTACCCTCTTTTATCCAAAAAAGAGTAGTACTATTCCCATATTTGTTTCAGATTACTGTAATATTGACTCGGCGGCTTGAATCGAGTTCTCTCCCACTCCCCCTCCTTGGCTTCCATGTCTTCGATCATCGTCTTTTTAATTTAATATAAGTGTATCATCATTTCAAAAACATATGTAAAATAAATAATATTAGAAATACACCTAATATGCTTCTTTTATTTTAATTTAATGCCCTTTTCTCTGCCAAAAAAAATACACCTAATTTAATATAAGATGTTCAATAATATGAGTATCTCATAATATTTTTTTTGCTAATAATAAAGTTAAAACCATTAGCGCTTTTCGGGGGTGTTTGGTTCACAAATTGGTATGAGGTTGAAATCAAGAATGTAACCAGGGTGGTATGAGTTGGAACTTCATTCATGATACCTAGCGATTGGTTCAGTTTTCGATGAATTAGGAATCAATGCAATTAATTTTGAAAGGTATTTTGTTTCAAAATTTAAATCCGATACCAATTGGGTATGAATCTCATACCCAGCTCCCCCGGTCTTGGGTATGAAAACGCATAACTCATGGGTTTGAGGTATGAATATAAAATTACAAAACAAAATTCAAAACAAACACAAGGTATAAGTTTGGAGCATTTTAAACCCATACCTCATTCAATAAAATTGTGAACCAAACACCCCCTTAGTGGGGGTTTATGGGGTTTTGCTGAACCCCTACTAATTTCAAGAATTTACATATATGAGTAACAGTGGTAATGGATCGGATTAGTAAAACGATGTCCATTGAACCTCCCACTGATTTTAAGAAATTTACATATACGACTAATAAATAATAATGAATTAGTAAAATGGTTTTCGTAGAATGGTTTGTACATGACCTACTATATGTAGGAGATTGGGTTTTAATTCCCATTATTAACAACCTTTTTCTTGCCATTCTAGTTCTTTAATTATTTTAAATTTACTTTTGCTCCAATTTTTATTTTTAGAGTGAAAACTTAAACCCTTGTTACGATTATTACGAGTATTTTAGAATCGTCACGGGATAGAGTATTATATATACTCTGTGTTAAGCAAAAATCTTATACACAGGTTTGTTTAAGATCCTATTGTATGTTCAGTAAGTCTCCTTCGTGAGTCCAGTGACGTAGTCACTGCTGGGCCAACACGGGCCATGGCCCGGGGTAATGTTTCTGAGTGCAATGATATATAATTAGTCACATATAATAGGCAGTTAGTGTAGCTTGTCATAATGGTTCAGCTAGTTGGCAGTAAGGTGTCTGTTTGTACACAAAAGTTGTGGGTTCAATTCACCTTGCTGGAAAAGGAGTATGCTAAATTATTATAAACTCATAGCAGTTATCATAGTATCATCTTACATGACATTTATAATTATTTATTTGTCTTATTTCAGAAATTAAACTATAAATATTACTGAGTATATATATCTCATCCTTCATAGAGTTGTCTATATATGGTAATAACAATTATATATATTCGAATAAATATCGACGATGTACAAATAATGGATTAAGTTTTACGAGTGCAAAAACCGGCCCGGGAACTATTTAATCCTGGCTTCGTCCTTGTTTGTGACAGACAAATTTTTAACCTGTACTATGTACAAATAAAGTCGAGTTCGCCTTCTATTTTTCTAATTGTACTATGTATTCTTCAAATATTCTGTTAAAAAACACAATAGTCTTACATGTGAGTTTTTCCCATATTGATAAAAGAGGGGAGAGTTTAACACTTTATAAGGCAATGTGCTACTCCCTCTATTGCCAATTGGTTTTAGAGTGAAACCTTATTGGATTTATAAATCGGACTCTCTCTCCTTAGTACGGGTGCGATAGAGTCATGATCGAGCCTGTCGCAAGCCCGATGCAAAGATAAATTACCCAGACTAGGCTAATAACAAATTAGGGGGTGTTTGGTTGGAGCTTTTGGAATGGATTGGAATGGATTCAATCTATTCCAATGTTTGGTTGGAGCACTTTGGAATGGAGTTAGATACCTAATGGATTCTAACTCCATTCCAACCCCTTGTAATCCCATACCCACTTCTCCTTCCAAGTTTCTAAATCCATTCCACCCAACACACTATTATTTCTCATCCCCATATTGAACCAAACAACTATAAACATGTATAGGATTCTAACTTCATACCTCTTTGGAGTTAGAATCCATTCCAATCCATTCCGAATGTTTGAACCAAACGACCCCTTAATGTAATTTGGGAAGTAGGGGTCGATCCTCAGGGAGATGGTGTTTCCTATGGATTGTGAATCGTCTCACAATTAAGTTTTATCTAATGATTCTCTGCGTTTTGGATTTTGTGATGTCTAAACTAACGAAAGGCATAAATAAAAACAAACTGAAATGAAAACGATAAAGCAAATGATAAATTAACAATAATGAGAAGCATCTAGGGAAGTAGGTTCACACATGTAGATTGACATATTGATGAAATTGGATTTGGGATATGCAAATAATTCATTGAGCGTTCGTAAGAATGGTGTGTTCATTACAATCATAGATCAGATGGTCTAGCAGGCTTTTTATGCGATTTACTAGGTCTTAATCCACTATGTCATGCTTTGTCTATTCAAATCTCGTATGTCTACCTTGGAAAGAATTCCATACTAGTCAATGATTGTGATCAAGAATCGTCAACTATCGTTAAAGTCTAAACATGCATAGACACAATGTTTTAAAAGCACAATTTCTTTTATCCAATTATCATCTTTTAATCAATCTAACATGGCTACCCTACACCCTAGAAAGGTGACTACTCACTCATGATTATGTTTATGTCTACGATGATATTAACAATAAAAACTAGGATAGACATTTTTAGTTGATTTTAACAATAATTTAGACTCTTTATGTGGTGATAACAACGACGCTATATGACAATCTAAGAAATGAAACTGCGATTATAACAACATGAAAATGAATCTAAATGATATGAATAGAAAATAACAATCAAATGGAAAGCAATTAAGAACAATAAGCAAAGGTCGCAAGCATTGGCTACTATACCATTAAGAAACAAATCTCAACGTAAGACTTTGTAAACATAATGAATCATAACCCAAAAGCAACGTGGGCAAGAATGATACAGAAACATGGCTGGGATTTACATAACGGCGTAGCGCAAAGAATTTCACTACAGAATTTTGGCTCTTGCATGATCTTTTGACAAATGGACTCTTACGGCACACTCGAACACTCAATGTATGTAAAAAGGTGATTTCTTTATGTGTAGAATATTTTTGAGACACTCACCTATCTACGACTTATGAAAATATGTCCGCAATCTAATATGGTAAACAATTCAAAACACAAGTCAAAGATCACAATGCACATAGAAAAGAAGCCGAAAAATAAGAAGAAGGCTTTGGGAAATGGGTGAAAGGTAGACAAATAGTTATGGTCATGTGAAGGTTATAGTGAGCTAGCAACTGACCAATGATAAATGAATACTCAATCCAAACTTTCGATCAATTTCCCAGAAGACGGATAACGAAGCCAAAAGTAACAGATTGGCTTATTTCACACGAAACACAACGGTAAACTCCTTCTATTGATTTGACATTTTGAGGAGATACTCACAACTTCTTCTCCTATTTCTTTTCTCTTTGTTTTTTCGTTTTTTTCAATTTCGATTTTTCTTTTTTTTCATTTTTTTTTTCTTTCTTTTCTTTTTCAATTTCTTTTGAACAAAACTTCACTTCCTGAACTTTTTCGTTCTTCCAAATTCACTTTAACAGATAAGAATATCTTCTCAAAAGAGCACCCATACACCATAGTCTAGCTACTAGCTCAAAAAGGTAGGCAGTTTTTGCATGTAGCTATTATTTTGTGAAGCATTTGTATGAATGAGCTAATTTTGAGGGGTAATTCAAAGTGAAAAAGGCTTCAAATCTTAGTGAATCATGAATGCAATGCTTATAGAAATGAAATGAAAACCATACTTATGCGTTTTGATATGACACACATCACAAGGAGAACTACACACACCTAGATGAGACTGGGTATGAATGTCCCAGTCAAGGAGGTTCTACCTTACAATATATGTAGTTTGCCAAATGTCAAGATCAAGCGTACTCATCTATAGATTCATTCCATGCCTACTGTGTACAAGACTTCCCCATGTATGCAAAATTCAATGAATATTGAATCATTATCTTTTGAAAGCTCTAAGTTTGGGAAATGTAACATGATAGCATAGTAAACAAGCAAGCAAAGCATGAAAAGCATTCAAATGTGTTCAAAATTTAAAAATCTTCTCTCTAAAATCTTCTCTATCTTATTCAAAAATTTGAAAAATATAACTAAAATGCAAAAAAGGAAAAACTAAAATGCAAAAAGGAAAATGCAATCCCTCCCCCAAGCTAAACATCACATTGTCCTCAATGTGAGCACAAAGACTAAATATGCAATGAGATGCTTAATGGGAAGAAAGGAAAAATGAAAGAAGAATGAAACTTACTAGTCAGCGCGGACTCTCCCCCAAACTAGCCTTTTGGACATGACAAGGAAGGTCTTCAGAGATTCTTCAAAAACTCTTTCATCTGCAAAGAAATCTAACAAAACAACGTAAAAGGGAAAAACAAAAATAGAAATGCAAAATGGGAAAACACGGGTTGCCTCCCGAGAAGTGCTTCTTTAACGTCTTGCTTGACGAATTTTTCTATGAAATCATTGGGTTGGGGATGGACGCTCCGTATAGACAATATCTAAACATCCGATGATAGAATTGCTATAGTAGAGTTTCAGTCTGTGTCCATTAACTTTGAATTTCTCACCATTGCTAGTCATTAGTTCTACATAGCCATACTTGCTCACATATGTGACAGTGAATGGTCCAGACCATCGTGATCGAAGTTTTCCCGGAAAAATTTTCAGACGTGAGTTGAAAAGAAGTACTTGGTCACCGATATTAAATTTTTTCTTAATTATCCTCTTGTCGTGCCAACGCTTCGTTTTTTCCTTGTAGATCCTAGAATTCTCATAAGCTTGCAAACGAAATTCTTCTAGCTCATTGAGTTGCAAAAGTCGTCTATCAGCGCTAAGCTTAGTGTCTAAATTGAGTTCTTTGATAGCCCAGTAAGCTTTATACTCTAACTCGACAGGAAGATGACAGGCCTTTCCATAAACCAATCGATAAGGAGATGTTCCAATCGGGGTTTTGAAAGTTGTGCGATAAGCCCACAAGGTGTCATCGAGCTTATTACTCCAATCAGTTCTAGATCTTGAGACTACTTTCTGAAGAATTGTTTTCAACTCTCTATTTGAGACTTCTACTTGACCGCTGGTCTGAGGGTGGTAGGCTAATCCTCGTCTGTGATACACACCATATTTGGAAAGCAGAGTGTCTAACTGCTTTTCTCCAAAATGAGTTCCTCGATCACTAATCACGGCTCTGGGTACACCAAAACGTGGAAAGATGATATTCTTAAATAGTTGTATCACAGCTCTAGCATCATTGGTGGGAGTGGCAATTGCTTCTACCCACTTAGAAACATAGTCAACAACGACTAAGATGTAACGATTTCCGTTAGAAGAAGGGAATGGTCCTTGATAGTCAATACCCCAGACATCGAATATTTCAACTTCTAATATGCCATTTTGAGGCATTTCATGTCTCTTGGATATTTGACCCATTCGTTGACAAGCGTCACAAGTCATAACAAAATCTTTTGAATCTTTAAACATCGAGGGCCAGAAAAACCCGGATTGTAAGACTTTGGCTACGGTCTTGGACGGACCATGATGACCACCATAAGCAGATGAGTGACATCCTTCTAAAACTCCTTTAACTTCCCATTGGGGGATACATCGTCTATAAAGACCATCTGAACACTGCTTGAAAAGATAAGGGTCATCCCAAATGAAGAATTTTGCATCATGCAAAAATCGCTTCCTTTGGTTATAAGAAAGGTCAGAAGGTAGCTGTCGACTGACAAGAAAATTGGCCATATCAGCATAACAAGGAGAAGAGTCAGTAATCGCTATTAATGAATCATCAGCAAATGAGTCATTAATTGGTGTTGGCAATCCTATTTCAGTTACTCTTATCCTTGAAAGATGGTCAGCGACGACATTTTCTACTCCTTTCTTATCCCGGATCTCTAGATCAAACTCTTGAAGGAGTAAGATCCATCGGATAAGTCGAGGTTTTGCCTCTTTCTTTGAAAGCAGATATTTCAAAGCAGCATGGTCAGTGTAAACAATTACTTTCGATCCTATAAGGTAAGAACGGAATTTGTCTAAAGCATAGACAATGGCAAGAAGTTCTTTTTCAGTGGTGGCATAGTTGATTTGGGCATGATCTAAGGTTTTACTAGCATAGTAAATTGCATGAAGGAACTTTTCCTTTCTTTGCCTTAAAACAACTCCAACGGCGTAATCACTCGCATCGCACATAAGTTCAAATGGAAGATTCCAATCAGGTGACTGGATTATAGGTGCGGCGATTAGAGCGCGTTTGATCTTGTTGAATGCCTCAAGGCATTCCTTCGTGAAATTAAAAGGCGCATCCTTAAAAAGGAGCTCAGTCAGGGGCTTGGCTATTTTAGAAAAATCTTTTATAAACCATCGGTAGAAACCGGCGTGGCCAAGGAAACTCCTGATTCCTTTTACATTAGCAGGTGGTGGCAGTTGTTCAATAACTTGGATCTTAGCTCGATCCACTTCAATACCTCTTTCAGAAATGATGTGTCCTAAAACTACACCTTCGTTCACCATGAAGTGACACTTTTCCCAATTGAGAACAAGCTCGACTTCTCCACAGCGTTTCAATACTTTGGATAGATTTGTCAAAAAATTATCAAAAGAAATGCCATAGACGCTAAAGTCATCCATGAATACTTCCATGATAGTCTCAACAAAATCGGAAAAGATACTAGTCATGCAACGCTGGAAAGTTGCAGGTGCATTACACAGGCCAAATGGCATTCGGCAATAAGCGAAAGTACCATAGGGGCAGGTGAAGGTGGTTTTCTCTTGGTCCTAAGGGTGGATAGGAATTTGGAAAAATCCTGAGTAACCATCTAGATAACAGAAATATTTGTCGCAAGCTAACCTCTCTAGCATTTGATCAATGAAAGGCAGAGGATAATGATCTTTTCGAGTTGATTGATTCAACTTCCTGTAGTCAATACACATACGCCATCCCATCACAATCCTTGTGGGGATGAGCTCATTATTTTCATTCTTGACTATTGTTGTTCCTCTTTTCTTGGGAACAACTTGGACAGGGCTAACCCATTTTGAGTCAGAAATTGCATAGATTATACCAGCATCGAGCAATTTCAGAACTTCAGCTTTAACTACTTCTTGCATGTTGGGATTAAGACGGCGTTGACCTTGAACACAAGGTCTTTGGCCTTCTTCTAAGTTGATTCTATGCATGCAAAAGTCGGGGCTTATGCCTGTGAGGTCTTCAAGTTTATAGCCTATTGCCTTTTTATGTTTTCTCAAAACAATCAATAGTGAGTTAACTGATTTTCATCTAGAAGAGCACTCACTATGACTGGGTAATATTCAGACTCGTCTAAAAAAGAATATTTTAGATTTGAGGGAAGAGGTTTAAGTTCAGGTTTATGTACTTCTGCCTTGGTAGGAGCATCAATTAAGCTTATAAATTCCTCAACTTCTTCAGACGGTATCTCTTTACCAGTCAGGTCCCTTTCCAGCTCACTGATCTCAAAATTGTCGTTCTCAGAGATATTCTCTAACAATAAAATTGCTTCTAAAGGATCCCCAATTATTGATGGATACAGAGATTCATCAATAACTGAGTCGACAATGTCAAGGAAACAGCAAGGCTCTTCAAGCATAGGGCTCTTCATTGCACTGTTTAGGTTGTAGGTGACTTTATCATCACCTATTTCTAATGTCAATTTTCCATTCTTGACATCGATTACTGCTCCCGCAGTGTGTAGAAATGGTCTTCCTAATATGATAGGGATTTACGAATCTTCAGCCATATCTAACACTATGAAATCGACCGGAATGAAAAACTTCCCTATTCTAACAGGTACATCTTCTAAAACTCCCATAGGTTGTTTTAGAGAACGATCTGCCATTTGCAGGGTGATACTTGTGCATTTCAGAATTCCCATATTCAATTTTTCGCAAATGGAATAGGGCATAACGCTTACACTAGCACCCAGATCGCATAAAGCTTTATCAATAGTGTAGGTGCCTATAGTGCAAGGTATAGAAAAACTACCAGGATCCTTTAACTTAGAAGGGGACTTATTTTGCAATAACGCACTGCATTCAGCGGTGAATGCGATGATTTCAACATCATCTAGAGTCCTCTTCTTTGTTAATATATCCTTCAAAAATTTCGTGTAAGAAGGGATTTGAGTGATTAATTCAGTGAAGGGAACCGTTACTTGGAGGTTTGACAACTTACATGAATTTACCGAACTGGGTTTTCTTATGATTTATCCTCAACCGTTGGGGAAATGGAACTTGAATTTTGATGGGTTCCTTTTCAAGTTCATCCTTCTTTTCAGATTTGTCTTTCGCTTCCTTAACGGTGGATGGTTGGGTTTCTTTTTTGCTTTCTACTTGTGAAGGCTCAACTGTTGGTTCTTTAGGTTGCTGAGGTTCCGTATAAGTGGTACCACTCCTAAGGGTGATAGCATTTGCGGTGTCCCTCGGTTGTTCACCATGAGGTGGGAGTTGGCCTTGTTTTCTTTGGGCATTAGAGGCAGCCAATTGGGCCATTTGAGTTTCAAGCATTTTGATGGCAGCATTTTGAGCTTGATCACTCTTTTGAAATTGAGCAAACATTGAATCCTGCTTTTGAACAACTTGTAGAAGCATGGATTCAATTTTGCTCAAGCTTGAGTCATTTGGTTGGCCTTGAATTTGAGGTGGTTGGTGTTGAGGTTGATTTTGGTATGGTTGATTGAAGTTAGGTTGGAATGAAGGTCTCTGGTTTTGAAAACCAGGTGGATTGTAAGGCTTTTGTTGGTGTGGTATGAATGGTTGTTGGATTTGTTGGTGGGGATTTTGAACGTTGGTACTTTTGTAGGACAAAAATGGGTGGTTTTTTGTGTTTTCGTTATAAAAGTTTGAGAAAGCGTTGCCTTGCCTATATCCTTGATATGCATTGACTTGCTCTATTGAACTTCTACATTCTTGAAAACTATGCCCCCCAATCCCACATGTCTCACATACCACTACGTGGTTAGTGACGTTGATATGCTCCTTGGATTGGGAAGAGCTTCCTACTTGTTGCTGCAGAAGGGCTAATTGGGCTTCCAGGAGTGCTACTTTACTTGAATCATCCTGCTTGGCTTTGAGCGGTATAGCACGCGAGTTGCTATACTGAGAATCGTGGATTGCCATTGACTCGATAGTCGCACTAGCTATCTCTACATCGATTTGATCGAAACGACCATTGTTAGCGGAGTCGAGGATACGACGCGATTCGCCACAACAACCGTTGTAGAATGTGATAGCAGGAACCATGAATCAAGGCCATGATGAGGGCATTCTCTTTGTAATTCTTTGTACCTTTCTCATGCCTCATAAAGGCTTTCGTCGCCTCTCTGACGGAATCCAGTAATTTGACTTCGTAAGAGTGCGGTTCGTTCTGGTGGGAAGTACTTTTGATAGAAAGCAAGAGCTATACTATCCCAGTCAACTATTCCTAAGGCAACTCGGTCAAGACTATTGATCCAGAGTTTCGCCTTTCCTCTTAAAGAGAAGGGAAAGAGCATTTCCCTAACCTGTTCTTGGGATACTCCAGTTTGTCTAATCGTGGAGCAATAGTCACAGAAATTTTGGATATGAAGGTTGGGATCTTCTGTGGCATTGCCACCAAATTGATTTCTTTATATTAAATTGATGAAGGCAGGTTTGATTTCGAAGTTTTGGGCTGTAATTTGAGGTGTAGCGATACCCTTTGGAAGTGTATCTGCGGTGGGTTTAGAATGGTCGGAAAGTCGAACCATTTTTGTTTGTGAAGATGAAGATGGAATGTTGGTTGAAAGTTGATTGATTTTTTGAAATAGGGATGAGAATAGATCTTCTTCTCCCTCAAGATTAGGTAGGATATTCGAGTATTTCTCACGGATACGATCTAAACTTGAAATATCAGAAGCTTTTGAAATTTCGTTGAATAGCTTTAATTTCCTACACAGAGTTCTTTCTAGTTCGGGGTCTATTGGAATAGGGGTCCCTAGTCTAGAAGATCTAGGCATAAGATAGAAAAGCTAAGATGAAAAATCAAGAGAGGTCTAAAGGAATTTGGGTTCCTAAAGACTAGATAAAACTAATTGCGATAAAAATCATAAGAAAAAGGAAAACTTAAACCGTGCTCCCCGGCAACGGCGCCAAAATTTGATCCAGCCTGTCGCAAGCCCGATGCAAAGATAAATTATCCAAACTAGGCTAATAACAAATTAATGTAATTAGGGAAGTAGGGGTCGATCCTCAGGGAGATGGTGTTTCCTATGGATTGTGAATCGTCTCACAATTGAGTTTTATCTAATGATTCTCTGGGTTTTGGATTTTGTGATGTCTAAACTAACGAAAGGCATAAATAAAAACAAAATAAAAACAAACTGAAATAAAAACGATAAAGCAAATGATAGATTAACAATAATGAGAAGCATCTAGGGAAGTAGGTTCACACATGTAGATTGACATATTGATGAAATTGGATTTGGGATATGCAAATAATTCATTGAGCGTTCGTAAGAATGGTGTGTTCATTACAATCATAGATTAGATGGTCTAGCAGGCTTTTTATGCGATTTACTAGGTCTTAATCCACCATGTCATGCTTTGTCTATTCAAATCTCGTATGTCTACTTTGGAAAAGAATTCCATACTAGTCAATGATTGTGATCAAGAATCGTCAACTATCGTTAAAGTCCAAACATGCATAGACACAATGTTTTAAAAGCACAATTTATTTTATCCAATTATCATCTTTTAGTCAATCTAACATGGCTACCCTACACCCTAGAAAGGTGACTACTCACTCATGATTATGTTTATGTCTACGATGATATTAACAATAAAAACTAGGATAGACATTTTTAGTTGATTTTAACAATAATTTAGACTCTTTATGTGGTGATAACAATGACGCTATATGACAATCTAAGAAATGAAACTGCGATTATAACAACATGAAAATGAATCTAAATGATATGAATAGAAAATAACAATCAAATGGAAAGCAATTAAGAACAATAAGCAAAGGATAAATTAGAAATACCTAGGTGACGATCAATGATGAAAGCGATAACAATAATAGAAATCCCTCGCATAGAAATACCGTACCTTGAATTACAACTCTTGAACCCAACAAAGTAGATACAAAGATTGAAATTCTTATTGAACTAAACTAATGTTTTGATATGAAATGGACAGAAATAAACTAAGAACAAAAGACAAAAGTAGAAGATAATCTAAACTAGAAAGACTAAAACTAAAGAGATAAAACTAATAAGAAGATTGTATGAGATATAAGATTAGATTGTGTTGGATGGTGTGTTGTGTTGTGAGGCTAGAGCATCTATTTATAGTATTAGGGTTTCGTGGAGAAGAGGTCGGGCATTAAATACATAAGACAAATTTAGGAAGAAGGAGCCGTCATGCTCGGATCAGCACACATCCCCGATCGGGTACACACTTACCCGATCGGGTAAGTGGTCTTCTGGAAGCTCTTGACTAACGCTTCATCTTCCTTTGCTTGACTCGACTTCCAACATCCCCCTTGATTTCTACAATCGGGTTTGTTGATAGGATTTGATGTAAAGCGATGAATTCTTTCGCCCAATTGATTGATCTTCCGACAACTACGAAACTGTCTTTGCTCCTTCTCTCTTTCGAATTAGTGAACCTTCTTGAAATGCCTTACACATGGTGGTCAAGCTTTCTTCTTCGAATCGTCGGGTTCTAGGCAAATGCTCGGGATTATAGAAAAAGGGCGTAGAAACGTCACTTTCCCTACAAAACAAGTTAGAACACAGGAATTCGCCTAGAAGACGATATTAGCTCATAAAATGGCTTAATAAAGCACAAATGACATACAAAACCGAGCTAAACTGGGGGTTAAAATCACACAAATGTTCACTTATCAAGTCAATGACAAAAGACCTGGGTATGATGAAAAAAATGGGCCCACATGTGAGTTTGTCCCACATTGATAAAAGAGGGAAGAGTTTACCACTTTATAAGGCAAGATACCTCTCTCCTCAGTACGGGTGCAGCCCATGGTCGATTATGAAGTTGTTATTAATTACCTAAAATTTATGATAATGTTACCTTTGAGCCTCGTTGACCAATATTATTAGCCATAATCTTTTAAATGTAGGCCAATTTTACATAACTATTACAAGTACTTCGTATTTCTTTTCTTTTATTGTCGGGTATTAAATGTTGAAATTTGCACATCAACTTAAATTTAGCGGTAAAATGTCAATTAACTAAGCATGAAAATTCTACTCATCCAAGTTCAGATCCCCCCGAACTGGGATTCGTAGTGCCAAAACCCTCAACCTTGCCTTATGCTCCCGACTTTGTTGGAGAACCTTTTGTGGTCCATTGGGTCTGGTACCTCCACTGCCTTTTGGGATGATAACTGGACCTCCCTTGGGCCCCTCCGCTCCCTCATCCTTGGTCCTCTTAACTCTAGATCATCATTTCTTCGGGTCTCCTCTGTCATCTGGAACGCTTCTTGGGACCTTTCCTCCTTGGATTTTGATCTCCCCTTTGAGATCGCTGACACCATTCGGTTGATCCCCCTTCCCTCCTCACCCTCTCCTGACATAGCGAGCTCTGCCCTGTGCAACTCGAAAGGTTTCTCCCTTAACCTCGCCTTCGATAGGTTGAGCCCGACCCCCTCCGCTTCTCCTTACTTCGGTCCTTGCCTCCGTTGGCTCTGGCGGGTTCCTACCTAACCCTGTATCTCCTTCTTATTTTGGTTGGTGTAGTGGGATAAGATACTCCATAAAGCCAACCTCCACCGCCGTGCCATTTCCTCCACCCCTTTGTGTGATCTTTGTGAGCTCCAATCAAAGGAGTCCCTCCACCTTCTCCGTGACTTCCCTTCCACCCGCTCTGTTTGGGAATCTTTCACCCTTCCTTCCACCTTTTTCATTCTCAATCTCCAGCATTGGATCATTAACAACTGCTCCCGCTCCTCGTGGGCTACCACTTTCTCCTTTATTATTTGGCACATTTGGCTTCGTCGTAACAATTTTGTCTTCAACTGCAATCTCACTCCCATTACTCCTGCTTGGATTGACCGTGTACTCCGTCTTGTTTCTAAGTGGTGTTTGACCAACAACCCTCCCCCGACCCCACCCTTACCCTCAACCCACGGCGCTGCCCCTCCCCCCCGCCACCTTGGTAGCACAAAGTCAACGTGGAAGCTTCCTTCTGTTTGGAGTCTCACTGGGTTGGGATTGGTTGTGTTGTTAGGAACCATTTGGGTATTTAGTTTCGAGGTTTCTTGGTCGCTTATATGTTTTGACATCTCTCCCGTCATAAGCGAGATTATATTCTTGCCATTCGATCGGGTACGTTATTTGTTTTGCATGTGACGAGGGAGATAATTTTATTGTGAGCTCCGACCGCCTAGAGGTTGTGAACGCAATTACTAATGATAGTCATTTTCGCAACAACATTGGTCATTCGACTAACCTTATTTTGGACTGCAGGGAACTATTAAGGGGCTCACCGTCTTTGAAGATCGTCTTTGAGCCAAGTTGTGCCAACACTGTTGCTAATGCGCTTGCATCTTTCTCCAGGAAAGACTAAAGCCAGAATGATGGGAACTACATCTGGTCGGATTCTCCCCCTTTCACTCGACTTTTATGTAATCTGGACTCTACTGCTAGTATTTTGGACTCGGCGACATGTGCCGAGCTTTCACTAGACCCCCCTACATGACTCGATCTACTATATTGATATTTGCTATTTTGCTTAAACTTTTAATGCATCCATTTTACCCAAAAAAAAAGAGTTCAGATCCCCCGTTGATATAATTTGAAATATTTGTTTATTTATAAAGTACCCTCTTTTATCCAAAAAAGAGTAGTACTATTCCCATATTTGTTTCAGATTACTGTAATATTGACTCGGCGGCTTGAATCGAGTTCTCGCCCACTCCCCCTCCTTGGCTTCCATGTCTTCGATCATCGCCTTTTTAATTTAATATAAGTGTATCATCATTTCAAAAACATATGTAAAATAAATAATATTAGAAATACACCTAATATGCTTCTTTTATTTTAATTTAATGCCCTTTTCTCTGCCAAAAAAATACACCTAATTTAATATAAGATGTTCAATAATATGAGTATCTCATAATATTTTTTTTGCTAATAATAAAGTTAAAACCATTAGCGCTTTTCGGGGGTGTTTGGTTCACAAATTGGTATGAGGTTGAAATCAAGAATGTAACCAGGGTGGTATGAGTTGGAACTTCATTCATGATACCTAGCGATTGGTTCAGTTTTCGATGAATTAGGAATCAATGCAATTAATTTTGAAAGGTTTTTTGTTTCAAAATTTAAATCCGATACCAATTGGGTATGAATCTCATACCCAGCTCCCCCGGTCTTGGGTATGAAAACGCATAACTCATGGGTTTGAGGTATGAATATCAAATTACAAAACAAAATTCAAAACAAACACAAGGTATAAGTTTGGAGCATTTTAAACCCATACCTCATTTAATAAAATTGTGAACCAAACACCCCCTTAGTGGGGGTTTATGGGGTTTTGCTGAACCCCCACTAATTTCAAGAATTTACATATATGAGTAACAGTGGTAATGGATCGGATTAGTAAAACGATGTCCATTGAACCTCCCACTGATTTTAAGAAATTTACATATACGACTAATAAATAATAATGAATTAGTAAAATGGTTTTCGTAGAATGATTTGTACATGACCTACTATATGTAGGAGATTGGGTTTTAATTCCCATTATTAACAACCTTTTTCTTGCCATTCTAGTTCTTTAATTATTTTAAATTTACTTTTGCTCCAATTTTTATTTTTAGAGTGAAAACTTAAACCCTTGTTACGATTATTACGAGTATTTTAGAATCGCCACGGGATAGAGTATTATATATACTCTGTGTTAAGCAAAAATCTTATACACAGGTTTGTTTAAGATCCTATTGTATGTTCAGTAAGTCTCCTTCGTGAGTCCAGTGACGTAGTCACTGCTGGGCCAACACGGGCCATGGCCCGGGGTAATGTTTCTGAGTGCAATGATATATAATTAGTCACATATAATAGGCAGTTAGTGTAGCTTGTCATAATGGTTCAGCTAGTTGGCAGTAAGGTGTCTGTTTGTACACAAAAGTTGTGGGTTCAATTCACCTTGCTGGAAAAGGAGTATGCTAAATTATTATAAACTCATAGCAGTTATCATAGTATCATGTTACATGACATTTATAATTATTTATTTGTCTTATTTCAGAAATTAAACTATAAATATTACTGAGTATATATATCTCATCCTTCATAGAGTTGTCTATATATGGTAATAACAATTATATATATTCGAATAAATATCGACGATGTACAAATAATGGATTAAGTTTTACGAGTGCAAAAACCGGCCCGGGAACTATTTAATCCTGGCTTCGTCCTTGTTTGTGACAGACAAATTTTTAACCTGTCATGTATCTTCAAGTTGGGTCGATAAAACAAATATATGAAATAATAAAGGATCTATTTTTTTCTTACTCATGTGAAACTTCTGACGAATATGACCGTTACAAATAGAGCTGACAAAAGGTGACCTGACCCGAAGAACTGACCTGACTTATCCGAAAACAGACATGATAGACCCGTAAATTTGCTGAACTGAACCCGACCTGAACCGACCCGAAGGTTAACTGTTAAACCGATAGAACCTGAAATGATATGACCCGAACCGACTGGTGACTCGGCCCGTCTCGACCCGAAACCCGATTCACCCACAAACCCGACTTGACCCTAACCGAACTGAACGTACATGTAACCCGTTTTAACTCGATTAAACTCGACCCGACTCTTAGCCAAATAATCTTTTTTAAGAATCTAAATTCCTTTATAGCTAGTTTGTTTTTTTTTGTTAATAAATGTGATATAAAAAATTATCGTTCTTTTTATTTTTCAAAACAAAATGTAATCTTAAAATAAATAGTCAGTTGTAAATTTAGTAGCTATATTCCTAGTTAAACTTATTAATAATTATATTTCAAGTGATATATGTAGAAAATTTTAAATTAACGCTTTGTGAGAAAAAGAGTGTTTAGTTTAGGCTCCATTGAAAACAATAAAGGGAAGAAAGAGTTATAAGTTATGACCATACAATCCGACCACGGTTATTAATTATGATCTTAAAATCCAAACCTCAAATACACCATTCTAATAGAGCCTCTTCAAAATTAAATACGTAGGATCACCGTCAAGATAATAAATAAAATCTATTTCATAGGTAGTTCATTTAGTTCCTTGCCATACTTCATACGTCGAATGTTCAAAACTATGAACTACATAAACAACTGATTAATTTAGACCAAAAACATTATTTTTTTGTACATAATATAGGCGAATCCGACACTGGATAGGCACTCATGTCATATACTTATAACCGAGGTCGAGCAACGTAAGTGTTCAATGAAATTATACAATCATTAACTTTTATAGTGTAAGACTATATCTTTTGTATCGAGTTCCTCTAATCCAATATTATAATTCATAAGTTCAAAAGTGATATTTTAACATTTCGACCCGACCATTGACCCGATTAATTTTCAAATTTAAGACGACAATATAAAATACTCGACCCATCAGTAACCCGAAACCAAACCGGTCTCGACCTGATCAAGCATATTGACCTGATATATCCCGACTCATTGGTCAACCGATCCGAAACATAACCGACCTGTAGTAGTTATTGACCCGATTAACCTGACCCGTAAGCGACCCAACTCGAACCCGACTCGACCTGAATAAGCAACTTGACCCGACTAAACCCGAACCCGACATGACCCAAACTGCCTGAACCCGACCCATAACCGACCTGATTGACCCGATTGCCACCAGTTGCAAGTGAAATTTATTCATATGGGTAATACTCGTAAGTTACTATTTGTTGGAATCCCAATCCTAATCCTATGTAGTCGTATTAATAAGCCCTCGTCCGTTGAAAGATGTCGGGACTTGAGAAAACGACGTGCATTCCACCATCTCACATTCACACGCGCACGCGGCCCCAATAGCATAGCTGGGCCCACTTCGAACAAAAACTACTCACAATAATATGCGCTTGCCCTATTTATTTACTTCCTCACAAAACCCTAATTTCTTATTTTTAGTCACACCAACCCTCACAGCTGTAGGACAGTCTAGTAGTTATAGTCAGAGTCGGAAAACAGAAAAGAAAAAAAAACATACATCTTATACTACTACAGTACTACTAGTATTAACTCTCAACAAAACCCTGACCTCAAGGTATATTTTCAATAGATTTCTCAATTAAAATTGCTAATATCTACAGAGACAAATCATTTGAAAAACAATTTTTGTGTTACTTCAAAACACTATCTTGTTTTACAGTTTCTTTTTATCTGTAAGAGTAAAGTTCTGTTTGTTAAAATTAACTTAAAATGGTAGCAGAAACCTAAAATGGTACATGTTGTAAACTGAAAAGTTATATATCTCCGTCCCGCTCATTTGTTTACTATTTCATTTTAGGGTGTTTAATTCATTTGTTTACATCATTGAGACTATTGCCTTGGCCTTTTATCATCCATTAAGCATAACTGCAAATGATCTATTCTTTCCTTAATATTTGTGGCAAAAGTAAAAAGCTAAATAAATGAACAGGACAGCAGTTTCAAAAACTTGAAAAGATAGCTGAAAATTATTAGCAGATTATATAAATAAATGTTTGACAAACTAACTAAAAGATAACTTATTATGATGAAATAACGTAAAAGAATATAATAGTTATTAACTATATCATATATAGTAGATTGAAAAGCTGAAAAAATAATAGAAATAAGGATCATGTACGTAAAATTTCAAATGGTATTCTACGACTTGAGCATCATAAGAGAACCCACATAAGAAAGCACATACCGTAAGGCATTTTATCATACAATGTTTGAATAGATAGGTTTTTTTTGGTAATTATTAGAGTCATATATAGACCAAACTCAAATAACGAAAACATTATATACTCCGAATGAAGTATAAAAACGAAGAGAGTCTAAACTATCGTTGGAATTTGAATAGTTAATGTTTTCGATCTAAGTAAAAACCCCTAATCTTGTTGATCGCATTCGCTTTTTGCCACAAGATTAATTCAGTATGTAGTTATGGGTTGCGGTGTATTTGCTTGGTTTTATTTAAGATATAGTTGTTTATGGTGTTATAGACACTTAATATTTAATTAAAATAGGAAAATGAGAAGGTGTCATAGGGTCGTGGACTTGTGGTAACCAATCTTGGTATCACCCTCTTACATGCTCTACATAATACAAATTTTCATCTAAGATGGGAACTATTCGAATTAAGATTAAGTGTGTTAAATACATATCAAATCACTTCACTTGTTGCCTTGAAAATACCAATTTATTTGCCTTTAATACCGCTACATAATAATATTTAACCTGTCTTAAGTTAAAGACGGATAGTACATGTCTAAAGCAAAACTTGATATCCACATAATATAAAGACATATAATAGGGTGGCACCTAGTATTGTCCTTTAAAATATAACAAAACAATTACTCATCATGATAGCTATATTTTACAATTTGAAGACAGAACTTATAATTATAACTATCTTTAAATTGGCAAAAAAAAAATACAAGAATTTATTTGTTCTAAAAATTATTAATACCAAAATGAAAAGTTTTTTTTTTTTTTTTTTTTTTTTTCCTAAAAGGGGTGATGTAGTATACTAAGGTTCATCTACCACCAAAGTAAGAGAAAAGAAACGCCAAGTCTTCCCACCTTATATGCAGGAATACTTTCATAACTCCTATGTCCCCTATATCACCCTTCATGTTCATATCCTCTTAGTTTAATATTACCACCACCACTATTATTATTTTACTCTCAAAAACACTAAAAAATTAAAAAAAACAAAACTTAAACAATTAGACAACTCCCATCTTTGCTACTTCAGGTGTACTGCTGAAATTCAACCACCACTTCAAATTGTAGATGATTATTAGGTAAAGCAAGCTATCTAAGTCAATAATCATACTTATTAAAACATTTGAGTAGATTTTTTTGGTTTGATTTGATGGCAAATCCATGGTGGACGGGTCAAGTAGGGTTACCAGGTATGGAGTCAAGTTCATCTGGAAAGCCAGATCTAGGCATCTCTATATCAGCTGGTGAAGACGAAGATAGGGACCACAGCGGTGACGAGCCTAGAGAGGGAGCTATCGAAGCCCCCTCTCGTCGTCCTAGAGGTCGTCCCGCTGGTTCCAAAAACAAGCCCAAACCACCCATCTTTGTGACCCGGGACAGCCCTAACGCTCTCCGGTCCCACGTCATGGAGGTGGCTGCTGGAGCTGACGTGGCCGATTCCATCGCCAACTTTGCACGCAGACGCCAGCGTGGCGTCTGCGTGATGTCAGCGACGGGGTCTGTCAACGGGGTCACCATCCGACAGCCCTCAGGCGGTGCGTCTGTTGTGGCCCTCCATGGTCGGTTCGAGATACTGTCCCTGACCGGGGCCTTTCTTCCCGGTCCCGCTCCTCCTGGGTCAACGGGCTTGACCGTGTACCTGGCGGGCGGGCAGGGACAGGTTCTCGGGGGCAGCGTGGTAGGCCCGCTTGTGGCAGCAGGCCCAGTTATGGTTATCGCCGCAACGTTCTCAAACGCCACGTACGAGAGGCTTCCCTTGGAGGAACAGGAGGAGGAGGGGCAGGCACACGGGAATGTCCCAGGTGGGCCGACTTCGCCACCCGGGATATCCGGGCAGCAACATGGGATTAGTGGAGATGGGTCTTCGTCTGCCCTAGGAATTTACAATTTAACCCCTGGTTTGATGAACAATGGAGGGGGAAATAGTGGGGGTGGTGGAGGGCAACTTGGTCATGAAGCTTATGCTTGGAGTCATGGTGGTCGCCCTCCTTTCTAACAACTCCAATATTATTTCTACTATATAATAATAATATTAATAATAAAGAGATTATCATCAAGTAATATAATCATCTTGATGAACTCAATGATCATCTAGCTTGTAAAAGTGGTAAAGTGTAAAATGAATGAATATCAAAGCATATGAGGAGAAGGTGTTTTATTATAGGAAGCTTTGGAAGAATGATGATGCTTTTATAATTTATGTAAAATTTAGTTTCTGTAGACTAAGGTTAGATTTTATATGTGTTCATCATTATTATCAGGAAAACAAATGTTAATTATGTATCAAAACAAACCTGTCATCTTTTTCTATCCTTTTTTTTTTCATAAATAATGATTTAAATTTGACTGAAATGGTACTGATTTAAGTAATGGAGTAACTAGAGTTAATGTGGAAATACTCAAAAGCATTAATGCTAGTGTCTTGGAGTTTTGTTTATTAAATTCTGTCTGAATATTTCATTAAAATTAGTAAATTAAAGTGTTAGTTTATGCATATATGATTAATAAATTAGGTTGCACTTAATTTCATGATGCCTGATTTGGTTGCTGAGTAAATGTGAAGGGGGTTTTCTTAATTAATCAGGAATCTGCATCATCTTTTTCTGTTCCTTGTACATGTTTTGCTCTTACTTTGCCTCATTGTTCTCCTCTTTCTATGGAGTATTTATTCAAAATTTGAAGTTGTATATAATAAATTTGTTGAGATTAAATATTAGTAGGTCTTGGTCCACAATCTTTGTTGCTCCAAATCATAGCTAAAAGTGTGATTAGACAAAGGTTGTGATTATTTATTTAATAACTTGATGGTATCTACATTTTGTATATATGAGACCGATCACTATTATATGTGCTACCATTTCAAAGTTTGACATACTCATCTAATATCGTGAGCCTATTCTATAGTTGTGCTTAGCTTCGTGATCATCTCTCTCTGAATATATCATGAAACCGTCAAACATAAATTAATACTTTTTTTTACAAGGGATGAACATGATATTAAAAAACCAATCAACAGTTCAAGCAAAACATCGAGGGGGATTTGGGGAAAAACGGGTTTGAAAGACCAAATCATGATTGCAACATTATTAATGGAGCTTGGAGGCTTGACTCGCTTGATTTTGTCTTCCTAGACAGTATCCGAGACGAGATCCTCGCCATCTCGTTACCTACGTCCTCCACGTCTTATCCAACTGGTTGTGGGACATCCCTACCTAGTCAAAGATCAGGGTTTTTTGGTGGCTCATTTGTTGGGACAAGCTCCCACATAACCTCACCCTCCTTAGGAGATCAAACCTCTCTCCTTGTGTCCTAATCCCTACCTCCCGGAGTCTTCTCTTCACATCAGGGTTCGTGTTCAGCCCTTGCGGCTTCTTGGTCTTCTGCCAAGGATTATTATTCTCTATCTAGCATACCCCCCTTTCTAGCAGCCACCCCTTACCTTAATTACTCAGTTTCTCTAGCTCTGCCCTTAGCTACTCGTCTAGGTGGGCCCCTCCCCCGCATAATTAGTTCAAAGTTAATGTGGATGCGGCTTTCTCCTCCTCTTCTTCCTTTGCTAGTGTCGGGTGCGTGGTTAGAAATAGCGTTGGGTTATGGGTTTAAGGGTTGACTGTTCGTCTCTTGGCCCCAAACCCCTTTGTGTGCTAAATTCTTGCCATCAGGGAAGGTTTACGACTCGGTTGTACGCTTTCTTCTAGCATAATTATTGCCTCCGATTGTCTCAACGCCGTTAATGCAATTACCTCGAATGATGCTCCTTGTGGCCCCTTTATGAATATCATTCTTGAGTGCAGGGAACGATTGCATAACTCACCACCTTTGAGCATTATCTTTGAGAAGCGTTCAGCTAATGGAGTTGCGGATGCCACTGCTAGGCCAAGTCCTCTTTGCTTGATGACGGGGTTTCTAGTGGATGCTTTACTTGGGACAGAGCCCCCTCTTTTGTTGGTGATTTGTGTATGAACGAAATTGGTTTGGCTTATACGCCTCTGGACCCGGACCCCCTCCCTGATGTATTTGCATTTGTATTTGTATTCGTTTCGGGTCGAATTGTGACCTTTCTATTTATATATGAAATCTCCCTTTATTAACAAAAAAAAAAGTTTACAAAAGGGGGTCCCAAAAAAAGAATCCATTAGCTGAGCTTGAATCTTTGAGGGAGTGCCTTGCGAGTTTATCAACAACTAGTGATAATATTCTATGCTAGTGTCTTGGCTAACGTTAGTATTAGTGTACCTAAAGTAATGTATGACATATACTTTTAATTAAGGTAGTGTTGGAGGTCTATACATTACAAGAATTAAATGCTCGGGCGACTATGATATGCGATTGAAATCAGTCGTCAAAATGAAATAGGTGACTGAAATCAGTCGCCAACGCTTGGTTGCAACGACTGATTGCCATTTTAGACACATGCGACAGATTTCTGTTGCCCAATTGGCAACTGACAAACTACTAGCCAAAAAGGGTCATTGGCGATTGAACGTAGTCGCCAAATTGGCGACATAAGGGGCCTGTAGTCGCCATATTCGCGACTAAAATCAATAGCCAATGCCTAGCTTTCAGTCGCCAAGTGGTCGCCAATGACAATTTCGGATTAGGAGTTGGCAACCAAACTTAGTCGGCAATTGGCGACGGAATTTGACTTACTTGCCAATGCGAATTTCGAATAAGGGGGATGGCGTTTGAATCAGTCGCCAATATTACATATCACTCCCCAATTGGGCATCTATTTTACATCAAAAATCTTAATTTGCTCAAACCTGCATTAAAAGCCTAGAAATCAACAACAATGTAGACAACAGAAAATATGACCAACAATGTCACATTTTTATACAAAGATATAAAATGCAAACCGAGTTACAAGTCACTAACTACCAAATACAAGTCATAATTCCCATCTACATTAACTTGTGGATGTTGCTCATGCATTGACGTTTGGATTAACCTAAATTTTCATTTCAAAGCATTTACTCATATAAATTTTTTTAAACAAGATAATTATGTCATATCATTAAGTGTTTTTTAGCCACGTACCTTTCATATTTTATTATCGTTCACAATATGATAAAGCGTAAAGATGGGCACACTCATATTGTAACACCCCATCTACCAAAGTGCCTTACCATGACCTACCTTACCAAATTGGAGTGCTGGCATCTCGGTTACCCGAGGTAGTACATAAAGAGTAGACCAAAATGAAAAATTTATTAAAGTAAGCAATGTTTAAAGTGATTACAATAATCTCAAATTCCAAAATGTCATACAACTGACACTAAATCATAAAATGTCTAAACACTCAACAACAAATGACTCAGCGGAACCTAATGTGATCATTGTGGTACACGGCCTGGTGAGGGACCACGGGAGGGAAACGAGGGACAAGTATAGTGATACGCATTTGTGGAGTCGCCACCAATGTTTATGGAAAATTGGAACCGTTAGAATACCCTATGCCATGTCAAGACACAAAGTAATGACATGAACACTAATAACTCATTACCCTTAGCATTCTATGTCTAGAATGACTTTCGTGGATGCCAATAACCACAGATGTTCATAGAGATCTGGAGTAAGGGGTGAGGGTACATATTAGGATGTTCTTGTGGGAAATATCGGTATATTTCATACATAAAATTTAAGGATTATAACGAAATTATAATATATGAAATACGAGTCATAAACGAAAAGCATAAATATTAGAATCAACCTTTTGGTCCTAGCAATATGGCCTAAGAACAAATATCGAAATCGATATTCTCCTAATTGTTGCAACCAAGATGCTCTGAGATATGCCTTTTCTAGTCCTAGAAAGAATACAAAAATTACTGATGATTTTTGTGTCAAGTTGTGAATGATGAATCATGTAAAGAAGAAGAGTTTATATAAGACTCTCCTCCTCCTCTTTTGGCCGTGCAAGTAGAGGTCTAGTAGAGGGAGGAGTCTCCCTCTTTTTCTTCTACTTGTTTTAGGAAGTATAGTGAATATAGAAGTCTTCCTTCTTTTATTTATTTAATGTATAATATGTGTATGTATTATTATAATATATACGTCAATTATAAACATCGTATATTTATAATTTGCTAATTAAATATAACAGTTTATATTTAATTACGAATTAACATTTAATTCGTTTATGCTTACATTATTTAATCGTATTAAATAATTACATTATATACATTAATTAGATATAACCGTTTATATTCAATTACGAATTAACATTTAATTCGTCTCAGACAGTATAATATAATCGTATTAACTAATCGTATCATCATTACATTGACTAACCTTTTAGTCATATACATCGACTAACCTTTTAGTCATATAAGGCATTAATATGATCATATTTTTCATATAATCATATCTCTAAAACACATCCTTTAGGTGTGACTTTTAGGGACCAGTTGATCACCGCCATTAAAATGACAATAACGTCAAACTTCTAGCAAGCCAACCGTTATCGATAAACGTTAATCAACTGATAAGAATACTAAGTATACCCTGTGAACCTGTAAGAGATTTATACACATTATCACACTAACTGTGGAGGACACTAGCTCCAACAGTTCTTTAATCGAACACCTAATCTTGCCCGCCTCGATAGCGTTCTCTACTAATGATTAGGGAAATCATTACTCGATATGTCATTGGTTATATGCATGCAATGCAACATCCACAATTTAATCCTAGCATGTGAATCAAACTATGTCGATGAACATCTAATTTAGCATTAAATTAGGTCGAATTAAGATTTAGAATTGATTGCATGTGAAGAAAGGTGGAGAAATCATACAATGAATCATACAAATATAATGATTAAATAAACTACAAAATAAATATTACAATTGATTACAATGAATACGAGATCTATGTCATAAATATACCCAAAACGGACATTTGAAAGAAAAGAAAAGATTGGAAAATCTAAAAGACATATTAGCAGTGATATTACGATTAATAGTCAATTAATTACATGATTAAACTACGTTGAAGCGAGAAATGATGTTCAGACACAAAAACCAGGCGCAGTAGCAGATGCGCCCTCTGGAACAGGCGCAACAACCCATGCGTCTATTCTTGAGTTGGGTTCTGGCCGTGAAGCCAGAATCACAATCAGTTAATGTTCGTTGGTATATTTGTGGTTAATTATTGATCTAAAACTCGAATGAAAGTGATTTAATTAGATTAATTACACTAGTAATTTATATCAATACCGAATCTAGAGACGATTTGATATGAACAAATCGAACCTCTAAAACTGAACTTGATTAAAGGATTAAAACCCACTAATATTGACTATTAGGGATCTAAGACGAGAATAAACGACTTAATGAGATTAAAATAAAAAAGGAAAACAAAAGACGCAGAAACCAGAGGAAGAAGAAGAAGAGCAGGAGCAGGCAGCCTCTGAAATAGGCGCAACAAGTGCTGCGTGCCTTCGAGAAGGCGCGGATGCTTCTGCGTTTCTTCTCGACGTCTGATGACTACTAAAAAGGTTTTATGAAAAGGTTTTGACTTTAAGTCGATTTTGGATTTATTTCTGACATAGATCTTACATGAAATGAATAATAAAAATAATAAAAAATAAAAAGACGGGATTAAACACCCTCAGACTTACATGTTGACGAAACGAGATATGAACTAAAGTTACGTTTTAGCGACAGCGCGACTCGAATGTATGCAGAAACTGCCCTTGTTAAAGGACTAGAAATCGATTAGATTGATTAAGGTGTACTTGGTTAAATGGGTCGGTCAATGCAGAACATGACGGGTATCAAGAAGGATATGAGCTTACGTGGTCGATTGGTAAGCACGCAGATATCAAAAAGCTTAGAGCAAGGTCTACAATGCAAAGAGAGAAGAGAAGAGGCGGAACACTCGCGTACCATAAAAGTGAGAACGAACCTCTCCTTTTATAGTACAAAATGTGGAACAGTTGTAGAACAACTCAAATTTCGAAAGGAACAGGCTGGGGAAGAGGCGCAGCAGGAATGCGATCCTTCGAAGAGGCGCAACACTTGCTGCGTCATTTCCCAGAGGTTTCCTGCTAAAAAAGGAAGATTTCCACGAATCTATTACGGAATTGTGGTAATCTACACTTCCATTTTAAAAGATAAAACGAGATAATTTTTATAAAAAACATAGAACTTGAAAATTGATGCGTGTATTTTATATAGACTTTTTAGTCCATTTGTGCACGCATTTCTATGTCATTCGGGTGATATTTTATCACCATATGCCCCTATTTGGCTACTTTGTACTTTCATTACCATTTTGTAGGTACAAGCTGTGTAGTAGCAGAAACCGAGCCAAAGCAGTCCATTTTGCATGCATTTAGGAGAATGGAAAGATCGGGACAGGAACTCTTGCCTTGGGAAGCGTGAAACCATTCATCATCAAGCCAAGATCATGACTCACACTACGTACTATGCCAGAAGACCTCGATCGAGCTACATACTTTGCTCGATCGAGTAGAAGCTGCTTACCAGTTGGTCGATCGAGTAGATGAAGTGCTCGATCGACTGATTTCCATGAATAAAAGCCTCGATCGAGTAGTTATTTCCCTCGATCGAGTAGATTCTATTACGGGCTTTAAGTCCATTAGGTTAATTAGGTTAAGAGTCGTGTTAGACACTATATATGACTCTTATTTACGTCATTAGTAAGGGGGACTGACTTATTGAGGAATTAGCAGACATTAATCCTTCTGGAGTTTCTGAACTTTTAATCTTTAGTTTTCATTCGGGTTTTTTCGACGTGGATTGTTCTTTACGCCGGATTGCTAAGATTGTAAACGATTTCTCTCTTTTACTCGTACTTTTATCTTAATCTTAATTACTACTTGCTCTACTTAACTGCTGTGTTATTATTGTTCATGCTTATTAATTACGATTTCATTATGTTTAATATCATATGTTCAATCGTCTTTGTTAGCATAGTTAGTAGCATGAGTAGCTAATTCTCTTGTATGTTGGGATGAGGGAAACTGTAGTAAAGGCATGTTAGGATAGATTAGTTTGGTTAGTCTTGAATATGAGAATCGATCTTTGCAATTTAATTGAGGTTTAGTTGAATGAGTATACGAAGGAGACTAGGCTAGGTAGTTAACCCCGACCTGGATCGAGAGATTGGAAGGGAAGGCTTGCTTAGAATTGATAGGTGACTCCTAAGAGGACGAGAGTTAATTAGGAAAATCCCTAGGGTGGTTTGAGACCGAGAGGAGAAAACCATTGCCCTTCTCTTTGATAGATTAACTGACTTAGTTGACCCATAGATGCCGATACTGCAGTAGACCGAATCCTAGCATATTTCTCTTTATCTGATTTATTTCATATTACTTTCTTCCTTTATTTCTCTTTCCTTTAATCTTATTTAGTTTAGTTAAAAACCTTTTCAAAACCCCCAGTTTGTTACTTGCAGATTTAGATTTCAGTTAATTAGTTTCCTCCCTGTGGAGATCGACCCTACTTCCGCTCTCTTCTTAGTTAGTAGACTTAGGTTTTATTTTTGGTGTATAACGACTGACATCAAATTTTGGCGCCGTTGCCGGGGAGGCAATTTAATTTTCTGTTATTTATTTCTGTCTCGTCTTAAGGAATTTCTAATTCCTTAAGACTGTTCTTATCTTTCTCTTTATAGTTGTGTATGAGCAGGTCCCAAAGGCTCGAATTAGTGGAAGCTGATTCAGAGCCTGAAAGAACCTTCCTACGCAGGAAAAGAGGGTTAGATAAGACTATTCAGGAGGAAGACTTGAGTACTCCTGAATCCGTCTTTAACAGTTTCATTTTCAAGGAAGATTTGACTGTTGAGACTACTTCACCAGCAAAGATGCCTAATTTTGCTAGCCATTCCGAGCCTACAGCTGCATGTATACCTCAAGGATTCAAACTTACAACAGACGAAGATGGAACTACTTTCGATCTTCGTCCGTCTTATCAAGCTTGTCCAGCAGGACAAGTATAGGGGTGTGGCTGGGGAGGATCCGAGAAGGCATATGGAAACCTTTGCTGACTACTGTTCTTCTATTCCGGTTTCCAAAGGGGTGACAGCTGACAAGATCAAGGAGTTCTTGTTTCCTTTTTCCCTTACTGATAATGCCAAAGACTGGTTGAAGAATTTGAATCGAGAAGAGTTGGGTATTACTGACTGGACCACACTCGCACTGGCTTTCTATAAAAAGTATTTTCCACCGCAGAGGACGAATGCTTTGAGGGGTCAGATTACTAATTTCAAGCAAACGGCTCATGAAAATCTCTATGAGTCCTGGGATCGATTCAAGACGCTAGTGAGGTCTGTTCCTCATCATGGGTTCGAGCAATGGTTTCTGTGTAACCAGTTCTACACTGGGTTATATGACGATCATCGAGCCATTCTAGATGCCGCGTCAAACGGGAGGTTTCTGAAGGAAATAGATGATGATAAGGGTTGGAAGCTGATTGAAGAAATGGCAACCCATTGTGCTGAATATGGTAATCCGAGGAGTGGTACACGGACGATAGCTAGTATCGATTCTGAAGGTCTGGATGCAAAATTCGATAAATTAAATGCCAGACTAGATAAATGGGAGAAGAAAGCTGAAGATAACCAGCAGACGGTTCATTTGCTGTAGCAGGATGATATGATTACTTGCAAGAGGTGTGGCGAAACTGGTCACACGGCTATAGACTGTCTCGCTGAAAGGGAACAAGTCTTTTCCTTTCAGCAGTACCGTCAAGGAGGTGGGTACTACAATCAAGGGAATATCCATCCCAATTTGAGATGGACAAGCCAGAACGTCTTAAATCCTACACCTCCACCACCACAGCCGACGTATCAACCGCCGCACAAGCAAGGATTTCAGAATATCCAGTCTTCGCAGCAAGCTAGTTTCTCTTCTGTAGGAATTGCAGAAATCGGGGAGTTAAAGTCTATGATCCAAGCTTTAGCTATCCAAATGAGCAAAACTGATCAAGCAACAAATGCAACTATTAAGCTTTTGGAGTCGCAGATTGCTCAATTGGCAGGAGTTCGATCGACTAGACAACCCGGGCAGTTACCGTCTCAAACCGACAAGAACAAGGAGACGCTGAATATGATTACTCTGAGAAGCGGTCTTGCTTATGACAGTCCGGGTACAGTTGCTGATATTTCTGGTGCGCATCCTGATGTCGCGAAGAATGTCGCTGGTAATGCAATCGATCGAGAGAAAATTGCGAGTCGATCGAATGAAATGAAGGAAAAACTACTCGATCGAGAGATTTGTGTTACTCGATCGAGTGAATCAGAAAGCAAGTTACTCGATCGAGAGGTTGTGGATGCTCGATCGAGTAATTTAGAAGAACAAGTGGTCGATCGAGAGAACCAAGTTGCTCGATCGAATAAGGTGACCGAGGAAACTGATCGATCGAGCAATTTAAGCTCGGATAATCTTCGATCGAGTGACTTAGATACTCGATCGATGGGTTTTCATGAGCGAGAAGCTCGTTCGAAGGGGTTAAGCAAGCGGATGATCAACAATGCAATTGTCAAGGATATGCAACGTGGTAATCCTGAAATTCCAGTTCCGTTTCCTGGTCGATTGAAGAAAGCTAAGGTCGAAAAGGAATTTGTTCGGTTCGCTGACATTATACGCAACCTCAAGGTGAACGTTCCGTTTGCAGACCTCTTATTAAAGGTACCCTCTTATCTTAAATTTATGCGAGAAATTCTTTTGCGTAAGAGGTCCGCAGATACTGTAGAAACTGTAGCTTTAACCGAGGAATGCTCTGCGTTCCTCCAGAACAAATGCCCCCCTAAGCTGTCTGACCCAGGTAGTTTTTCTATACCATGTCATATAGGTACCTATCTCATAGACAACGCGTTATGTGACCTAGAAGCTAGTGTTAGCGTCTTACCTTTGTCTTTAGCCAAACGGTTAGGCTTTACCAAGCTTCAGTGTACAAACATGACGGTACAGATGGCAGATAGGACCTTGTCTCGACCCTTAGGAATCATAGAGGATGTTCCTGTGCAAATAGGAAGATTCTTCATCCCGGTCGATTTCATAGTTTTAGATATACCTGAGGACTCTCACACTCCCATCATTTTGGGAAGACCGTTCTTGCATACTGCGCAAGCGGTTATCAATGTTGGGTCCCGTACTTTGACCTTTCAAATAGGTGGGGAGAACTTAGTATTCACACAGTCTCATGCTAGTAAGGGTCCTATGCTAGTGTCACCATGCTACGCACTTCCTTTATCTGATATCGCACCTGATTTATTCACGCATGACAAAGTTTCGGTTCCTATCGAACCTATAGCTCCTATCTGTGATATCCCCATTGCTACCGTAACACCTCCGCCCCAGCTTGGGAGCGAATTAGAGGAACATGCTGTTGTGTGTTGCATTATAGGTAGTAAATCAGTAGCATTGGAGCTGGATAAGGAAAAGCCAGGTTCGCGTGACGGCGTAAAGAAGAAGAAGTCCAAGATGGACAAAGGAGCCCGCATGTACGCAAGTGATTCCGAGGGGGAGCTTGACTCCAAGAAACCATCGTACATGTGGAGGAAGAAGACGGAACTTACCGCAGCTGAGGGTATTTCCGCAAGTCAAAGGCCAAACGGTGGTCTTCTCATGAAACTATTTGGTTGGTAGCCGGGTTTGCAACCCCGTGCAATTTGTAACAAACAATTTATTGCGTTTTCAGTTAGACATTTAGACTATCGCGTGATTATCCGTAGTTTAGATAGACAATTTATATTTCTTATTGGACAATTTTTGGTATATTCTGGTTTTTGGGTGGCATCGTTTTGAAGGAAAAGAAGCGGAAACCAATTGCTAAAAGTTGAAGGACTTGGGGAATTCAAACCAGTCGATCGAGTAAACTGAGGGTCATCAAAAGAATACCACTCGATCGAGTAAACCAGACTACTCGATCGAGTAGTCCTGCCTGACAAAAGTCCTCGATCGAGTACAATATCTACTCGATCGAGCAAACTAATCTCCCTATTCAAGAGAAGTCTTTGATCCCCTTTAAATTTACTCGTTCCCAATTCCCCTTTTGCCTTCACCTTTCGCTTTTTCTGCAGAATCTTACCTGCAATTCATGTTAGTATCCAAATTCATTGTGGACAGAGGCAACTGATGGGAGACGTCGATGTTAGCTCCCCAGTTTGATGCTGGTTTGGGGAAGCCTTTGTTTTGTGAGTTGTTTTCTGTTCCCTTTAGTTTTTCCATTCTTTATATATTTCATTCCTTAGGAGCATGAATTAGGTTGTTTTTCCCTTTCCCGTCTATGATCTTGTGCTTTAGCCAATGAGGACATTGTCTGTTTTGGTTTGGGGAAGTGTTTTACATCCTTTTGCGTCTGCATTTGTATTGCATTCACGTTTACAATTCATATTAATTAGAAAAATTTGAAAACTCAAAAATTTGAAAAATCAAAAATATCACGTTTATTTTTGCATTTAGTCGAGTCGGATTGAAGTCTTGTTCATGATGAAATTGCACTACAAGTCTATTCTATGCTATTCTTTGCACCTCTCTTGACTTACTTAGTGAAATCGAATAGTGAACTATGAATTTTGTCTTGGAATTTAAATTTGATTATTAGACTTAACTCAACAATTTGGCAAACTACTTATATATTCTGAGATTTTAGAGCTTATAACTGGTGACATCCATGACCAGTTCATCTAGGAATGAGAGTAGTTACTCCCCACATCTCGTGTCATTTGCTTGTATATGAATTTTGATTTCTTATTGCCTGCGCGCATTGGGTTTGTGGTCGGTATTACGTGTTTTGAGAATATTTGCATCTCCCTTTTCCTCATTTTACCCCATTAACTCCACATAAAGCCATACATGCCTGTTGCCCTTAACTACATTCCAAACTAAGCCTACCTTTGCCGAGCTAGTTTAGTAGTCGAGGTATATTCTACCGTTGTGTCAGTTTTGGCTCTTTTTTATTAATTGGAGTGGGTTTCTTGTGAGAAAAAGAAGAGAGGTGTTAGTTTTGCCTCGATCGAGCAGTTTGTTTAGCTCGATCGAGCAGTTTCTGTGCTTTATTGCCTCGATCGAGTGACTTAATCCACTCGATCGAGAGGTTTTTTTTCCTCAGTCAGCCAAGAAAGAAAAAGAAAAAGAAAAGAAACAAAAAAAAGAAAAAATGGAAAAAATAATGAGAAAAATAATTGGCTGAAGTTTCTGTTATCTACACCTCCTATGCGTATCATTATCTTGTTGAGGTGTTATTTGGGATTTGTGTTGTTTATGCCTAGATTTGTTAAGGCATCGAGCTTAATTTTGGTGGTTGGAAGAATGGAACGAGTTTTATTGCGGTCTTGTTAGGAACTAGCTTGGCTATTTAACCTCACATTTCCATTATTTGTTTTGCCCCTTCTTACCAATTAGCCTCACATATCCATATCTTTGCAAATGTTCGGCACGTGATTGTCCTTGAACGGTGGTATGCGTGTATACGGTGCTTGAATCATCTTTCATATTAGTTAGCAATGCATGTTGTGTCGGTCGTAGTCTAGGTGAGTGACTATATTTTCTTCTCTCTTTCTCATACATATTTACTTACCATTTGCTTGTTGAGAGAAGAGTGACCCGTGAGAGTCCGAATTTGGTTGAGTCTTGCAAGGTCGAAAGTTTAATTTATCTCCAAGATTGTATAAATTCGTTCATTTTCGTATTAAGCTTTGTAGCGATTGATCGAGTGCATTAAAACTGTTTAATATTGACTTGTAGTTAGCTCTGAGACTTGCTCCATTCCCCTAGGTTTATTTTGTTCCATTTAGTTGCATTTAGTTTGCTTGAGGACAAGCAAAGGTTCGGTTTGGGGAAGTTTGATGCGTGTATTTTATATAGACTTTTTAGGCCATTTGTGCACGCATTTCTATGTCATTCGGGTGATATTTTATCACCATATGCCCCTATTTGGCTACTTTGTACTTTCATTACCATTTTGTAGGTACAAGCTGTGTAGTAGCAGAAACCGAGCCAAAGCAGTCCATTTTGCATGCATTTAGGAGAATGGAAAGATCTGGACAGGAACTCTTGCCTTGGGAAGCGTGAAACCATTCATCATCAAGCCAAGATCATGACTCACACTACGTACTATGCCAGAAGACCTCGATCGAGCTACATACTTTGCTCGATCGAGTAGAAGCTGCTTACCAGTTGGTCGATCGAGTAGATGAAGTGCTCGATCGACTGATTTCCATGAATAAAAGCCTCGATCGAGTGGTTATTTCCCTCGATCGAGTAGATTCTATTACGGGCTTTAAGTCCATTAGGTTAATTAGGTTAAGAGTCGTGTTAGACACTATATATGACTCTTATTTACGTCATTAGTAAGGGGGACTGATTTATTGAGGAATTAGCAGACATTAATCCTTCTGGAGTTTCTGAACTTTTAATCTTTAGTTTTCATTCGGGTTTTTTCGACGTGGATTGTTCTTTACGCCGGATTGCTAAGATTGTAAACGATTTCTCTCTTTTACTCGTACTTTTATCTTAATCTTAATTACTACTTGCTCTACTTAACTGCTGTGTTATTATTGTTCATGCTTATTAATTACGATTTCATTATGTTTAATATCATATGTTCAATCGTCTTTGTTAGCATAGTTAGTAGCATGAATAGCTAATTCTCTTGTATGTTGGGATGAGAGAAACTGTAGTAAAGGCATGTTAGGATAGATTAGTTTGGTTAGTCTTGAATATGAGAATCGATCTTTGCAATTTAATTGAGGTTTAGTCGAATGAGTATACGCAGGAGACTAGGCTAGGTAGTTAACCCCGACCTGGATCGAGAGATTGGAAGGGAAGGCTTGCTTAGACTTGATAGGTGACTCCTAAGAGGACGAGAGTTAATTAGGAAAATCCCTAGGGTGGTTTGAGACCGAGAGGAGAAAACCATTGCCCTTCTCTTTGATAGATTGACTGACTTAGTTGACCCATAGATGCCGATACTGCAGTAGACCGAATCCTAACATATTTCTCTTTATCTGATTTATTTCATATTACTTTCTTCCTTTATTTCTCTTTCCTTTAATCTTATTTAGTTTAGTTAAAAACCTTTTCAAAACCCCCCAGTTTGTTACTTGCAGATTTAGATTTCAGTTAATTAGTTTCCTCCCTGTGGAGATCGACCCTACTTCCGCTATCTTCTTAGTTAGTAGACTTAGGTTTTATTTTTGGTGTATAACGACTGACATCAAAAATATAATAAAATAATCAGGATATTTTCGAGTGTTCCGACTCGGAGTTTCAAAACGGTTTATAGAAAATGAATCGGTTTTCGACTCTGGCTCCAAATGGACTCTAATGACTGTCAAAACGACCGTACCGACGCGTAGATGATGACCATGGGGTAGACACATGTGTTTGAGCTATAACTTGGCGATAAACTTACGAATTGTCATAAATCGTTCCGCATATCAAACATGCGGCTCAATCATCACTGGATGGTTGGCGGAAGGTGTAGAAACGAGGTATCTATATAACACCACTTTGATTGAGGCTTGGACAAGGCAAAAGTCAAAGTATAGCCATCAGGTCAATCGAAGATGACAACCTGACGACTATGGCGACGCGAGGCGGTTCAAGGGGTCTGAACCAAGGACCTGACGTCAAGAACATTTTAAAGTCTGTCGACCATCAGGGAGGGTTGTTTAAAGTTCATTAGACTACGTTTAAAAGCTCGCCAGCCATAAGAAGAAGTCATACATGAGAATCTTCTTACTTGGAATTGAGGTTGCGTCATGAGAGGCTCGCCAGCCGTTTGAATGAGGTTGCGTTGTGCGGCTTGCCAGCCGCTTTAATGGGGCTGCGTTATGAGGCTCGCTAGCTGTCATATGTGAGAATTTGCATGTCTCTGTCCTCACGCGAACTCTTGTTGGGGAAACATATATTGAAAAGAATCGGATATGTGGAATATTATTTCAGGATCGAATCATTCCGGGAAAAATTTGCTCGGTTGTGGCGAACAAAATTCTGGTAATAAAAGACGGGCCCACGGATTGTACGTCAGAAAGATGGGTCCCTCCTGAGATGATAACGTCATGTGACGGTTTTGAAGCCTGTCAAAACACGGGTCTGGAAAAAGAACCAAGATTGTGAAATAAGATGTCGGAGAAGAGGCGCACAAGTTTTTGGCCCACAAGTAACTAACTTGTAATGAATTTTCAAATTTGAAGTGAAAACTCGCTGGGGAACAGGCGCAGCAAGAGCTGCGACATTTGGAAGAGGCGAAGTGATCACTGCGTCCTTTCTTGAGCTCATCTTCGTTTGAGTAAAAGCACGACAGACGGACTCATTTCCTTTATTTTAAAACACAAAACACTCGAATAAAACCTCTCAAATCATAACAAAAATATGTCACAATTTGATCAATCCAAGCCATAGAAGATGACCAATCGAAGTATGTATCCTATCTTTTCTTTAATCGCTTGTATTTCGATTGAACTTGAATTGAAATTAGGGTTTCTATTGTTGAAAATGTCGAAAAAACTGGAGGTTTGCGCCGTTTGAGCTTGTATGGTAGAAATTGACAGTAGAAACGAACATTAGGCTTCGTTAGGAACATAACCATGCGTTTTTTTTTCGTTTTCGTCAAATTTTGAACAAATGAGACGGTCACTCACTGACTCGAAAACCGTCTTGAAAACCCTCTTAGGACTGCTCATTTAGGACGAAACTTGGTTTTTTTAGACCCTTGTGTAGTGGGTATACTTGCTGTGGAGTTGGATTGTTAGTTTGCGATGGGTTCTGCAAGACACTCTTTCATGGCGTGACCGCTATTATGGCGAAATGCTATTGAAATTTCGACTCAAACCCGTGACTAGGCCTTGAATAGACTTGAATTGACTCTACCCTACGTGTGTAGTTGGGATTTGGAAGAAATGGCCGAAGACGGTTGGAAACTTTCTTTAAAGCTTGAAATGACTTGAAAAATTGCTTGAAATCGATGGGGATTGTTTGAACCCGCTTTGGATTGTGCAAGTGACATTCCTTCTACGTCGTGGAGAGCTCCTATGGACATAGACTTTAAGCCTTCTTCCTCTCGTGGGGGGAGAAGAGATACCAGCTGGAGTGTTTGAGGAGGCCGAGGAGGCCGTGGAGGTCCCTAGGAGGGCCAATGTAGGACGAGGTGGACGCCAGTTGTTGGGTGCACCGGATTGGGCCGAGAAATAGGATGGTAAACATATCATTTGGATGGCGGAGAGCCACTTGTCTTACCGGACGGCGAGCATGGTAAGTTATTGTTCGACATTTTTTGCATCCGTTTACCATTTCATTTCTTATTTATAAAATCCTAATGATAACCTTTTAGAGTGTAAACTACTATGGCTTACAAGTTTTAAGAGGACTTGATTAGATTGACTCAAACTGAGAACAATGTCAAGTAATAAATGGATGTTGTTTTAGAGAGGGTGAATTGTTTAGCTGAAAACTCAAGGGATATGACTTAGAGACACTCCTCTACAGCAAGGCACAAGAGAAAGGACTCAAAGACTGATTTTTAAGACAGTTTTCAAGTGTTACAGCAAAGCACAAACACACTAGACTAGACTCAACAACAAGTAAGTTAACCACAGCAAGGCACAGATATAACTTGACTCACAAGACAAGGCACTGATCAAACACCTTGAAGATGTATCAGGCTTGTTTCAAACTACAGCTCTTAGCACAAGTTTGATAGATTTGAGGGATTTCTCAAAGTTAATTCATTCATGAAAGTCTACTGAAACAAACATACAAGACCTCCTTATATAGAGAGGTTGATATCTTGTGAGCCATTGGATGTACAGTTCATCCAAGGGCCAACTTAGGGTTCAAACTACTAATACTGACACTAATTAAGAGACTCACAATAGGACGAGCTCAAAAACTATAAAGTTCAGACACAAGACACAAAAACAGACTGAATCAAAAAGCAAATAAAGCAGTTTTGGAATTTTTCCTGAAATGGAAATCTGTTGTTCTTGTTGTCTTGTTGCTTTGCCTGGGTGTTTTGCTCCTTCTTGGGACTCTCTAATCTTATTAGAACTTAGATAAACCTGCCTTGGATGAAGACAAGTTGACTTAGGCAAAAGGAAACCTCATCTGAACATGTACTGCCTCTGCTATGCTGCTCACTGGACTCTAGCTTGGGGTGTCTGTTTCATGAGTTTTTGCTAGACTTCAAAAGGGTTTGTCCTGGGAAAACTTGTAGCTTAGAGGTTTGACTTGATGGTAGGCCATGGTGGGGGTGGTTGGGGTGCCCTGGTGTACCTCCTAGCTGCAGGGTTTGTTGATTGGTCTGCCTGGGCCTGGATGGCTTTGTTTCTGTCTTGTGTGGGTAATGTGGGTTGTGTTGGGGCTTGGCATAGGTTGATGAGCCCTGGAATGTCTTCCTCATTGGTGTGGCTTGTCCTGGCTTGATCTTGGTTTGTCATAGCTTGTTGTTTGGACCTTGTAACTCGAGTTTCCATCTGAGGGGTCCTTGGGGTCAGGTTTGCTTTGTTTGTGGCTTGATTATCAATGCCCCTTGGGTGAGCTCCTGCTGCAGCCTCCCCAGGTTGAAAAGGGCTTGACCTCAAGCCTTTGTCTTCCTCTCCCTCCGAGTCTTCAAAGAAAGGACTAAGATCTCCAACATTGAATGTCCCATGGACTGCATACTCTCCTGGTAGATCAATTCTGTAGGCATTAGGACCTATCTTCTCTATGACTTGAAAAGGACCATCTGCTCTTGGCTCTAGCTTGTTCTTTCTCTTGGAAGGGAACCTTTCTTTCCTTAGGTTGATCCATACTAGGTCTCCTGGTGCAAAGTCTTTCTTGGTTTAGGAACCTTGGCATTCTTCTTGTATAGATCATTAGCTTTCTCAATTTGTTTTCTGACTGATTCATGGAGTTTTAGCATTTGTTCCACCCTCTTCTTGGCATCATAGTGGATCTCTGACCTGCACACATTAGACAAACTCAAAGGCATTAAGGGGTTAGTACCATAGACCACTTCAAAGGGGGAGTGGCCTGTGGCTGCTGATGGAGCTCTATTGAAAGAGAACTCTGCTTGAGCCAACTTCAAGTCCCAATCCTTGAGGGATTTGCTGACTATACACCTCAAGATCCTTCCCAAGGTCTTGTTGGTCACCTCAGTTTGGCCATCAGTTTGAGGATGATGGGAGGTACTAAACAACAACCTAGTGTTAAGCAGCTTCCACAATGTTCTCCAGAAATGGCTCATGAACTTTGTGTCTCTGTCAGACACAATAGTCCTTGGGACTCCATGTAACCTCACCACCTCATCAAGGTATAGCTCTGCTACACTCACAGCATCCTCAGTCTTCTTGCAAGCAATGAAATGTGCCATCTTACTGAACCTATCCACAACCACCATGATAGAATCTTTCCCTCTTGCTGTCCTAGGTAATGCTACTATGAAATCCATACTTACATCTTCCCAAGGCCTACATGGGACTGGTAGGGGAGTGTAAGGTCCTGCTTGAAAAGAACTCTTGGCCTTTTGACAAATTCCACACCTTCTGAGCACTATTTGGACTTCTCCCATCATCTTAGGCCAGTAGAATTGATCCTGTAGTATGTCCACAGTTTTCTGAACCCCAAAGTGTCCTCCAAGGCCACTTCCATGTACCTCCTTGATCAATAGACTCCTATAAGATCCTCTGGGAACACACAGCTTGTTTCCTTTGAACAAGAATCCATTTTGCAGAGTGTAGGGTGAATCAATGGTCCTTGTTCCCTCTTTCTGTGCTAACCAATCTTCTGCAAAGTCTGGATCTTCCTGATACATATCCTTCATGAACTCAAAGCCAAGAACCCTTTGCTCCATGGTTGATAGCAGAGTGTACCTCCTAGACAATGCATCAGCCACCACATTTTGCTTGCCCTCTTTGTATTTGCTAGAAAAGGTGAATGACTGGAGGAACTCCACCCACTTAGCATGCCTATGACTGAGCTTATGTTGACCTCCTATGTACTTCAATGCCTCATGATCAGAGTGTAGGACAAAAGGCTTGGGCTTCAGGTAATGACTCCAATGTCTTAGAGCTCTGACAAGAGCATATAACTCTTTATCATATGTAGAATAGTTCAGCTTGGCACCACTTAGCTTTACACTAAAGTAGGCTACAGGTTTCTTCTCTTGGATGAGGATAGCTCCAATCCCCCACTCCACTTGCATCACACTCAACCTCAAATAGGCAATCAAAGTTTGGCAACCTGAGGATAGGTGCATTGCACAAGAGCTTCTTCATGTGTTTGAAAGCCTGCAAGGCATTCTCAGTCCAAGTGAACTCTCCTCTCTTCATACATTCAGTGAGGGGTGCTGCAATAGTGCTAAAATCTTTAATGAACCTCCTATAGAAAGAGGCTAGGCCATGAAACCCTCTCACTTCTGTAATGTTCTTAGGGATAGGCCAAGACTGCACTGCAATGATCTTATCTTGATCAACTGAAATGCCTCTACTAGATACCACATATCCTAGAAATTTGACTTCCTCAGTCATGAAGGTGCATTTCTCAAGCTTCACAAAGAGCTTACTCTCCTTAAGTATGTCAAACACAGCCTCAAGATGCCTCAAATGATCATCCTTGCTCTGGCTGTAGATGAGGATATCATCAAAGTATACCACCACAAATCTCCCTAGGCAAGGCCTAAGCACTTCTGTCATCAACCTCATGAAGGTACTTGGGGCATTTGACAGGCCAAAGGGCATGACAAGCCACTCATAAAGGCCATGCTTTGTTTTGAAGGCTGTCTTCCACTCATCTTCCTCCCTGATCCTTAATTGATGGTAACCTTGCCTCAAATCAATCTTAGAAAAGAACCTTGAGCCACTCAGCTCATCCAACATGTCATCAAGCCTAGGTATGGGGAACTTATACTTGACTGTGATGTTGTTGATAGCCCTGCTATCTATGCACATCCTCCAAGTCCCATCCTTCTTAGGAACCAATAAAGCAGGCACATCACATGGACTTAGTGACTCCCTTACAAACCCTTTACTCATCATTTCTCCAACTTGTTTCTGCAGCTCTTGTGTAGCCTTGGGATCACACCTATATGCTGGTCTATTTGGTAGTACAGACCCTGGCACAAGGTCTATCTGGTGTTCAATCCCTCTCAAAGGGGGTAAGCCATCAGGAAGTTCCTCTGGAAACACTTCCTTGAACTGATCAATGAGGGGCTTAACTTCTGCAGGGATTACCTTAGACTCCTCTTCCTGAACTTCTTTTGATAGAAGCATTAATATAGGTTGCTCTTCACTACACTCTTTGACCATTGCTGACTCAGATAGAAACAAGACTCCACTAAAATCTTCAGCCATACTAGGACTCCCATAGCTCTTCTGATGTGGTGGCAAGGGGGCTAATGTCACCTTCCTGCTCCCATGCTTGAAGGAATAGGTGTTGCTTCTTCCTTGGTGTATGGAGCTTTTATCAAACTCCCATGGCCTTCCTAATAGCAAGTGACAGGCATCCATTGGAACCACATCACACAATACTTCATCCTTGTACACACTTCCAATGGAGAAAGGGACCATACATTGCTTATCCACCTTAACCTCTGCTCCCTTACTCAACCATCTCAACTTATAGGGATGAGGGTGTTCTTGAGTGCTCAACTTCAGCTTATCAACCATAGTAACAGAGGCCACATTGGTACAACTACCTCCATCTATAATAAGGTTACAAACCCTCCCTTGTATGGTACATCTGCTTCTGAAAATGAGGGACCTTTGATCCTCCTCCAATGGTATATGTTGTGAATGCATTACTCTCCATAGGACCAAGCTGTGGCCTGTGTCAGGGAGTGCCACTATTGCCTCCTGACTAGACTCTTCTTCCTCACTCATCACTTCTTCAACCTCAGGCTCATCCCTTTCATATTCAACTAGACCTTCTTTCTCCCAAGCCTCAACCTCCATTATAGTTAAGGTCTTCTTAGAAGGGCAATCCTTCCTGAAATGTCCATAGCCTTGACATTGGAAGCACCTAATTCTGTTCTCAGTCAATGAAGTGCTTGGCTTTTGACCCATGATGCCCTTTCCCTTGTCTAAGGTAAGTGGGGGTGCTGTCCTAGGGGTATCCATGGTTCTCATCCCACTATAAGGTCTGGTTTGAAAAGGCCTAACAGGTTTTGGTGTAACAGGCTTAGTCTTCCCTATCTTTTCAATTCTCAGAGATAAGTTGACAACATCATCAAATGACCACAGAGGTTGCATCCTAACCTTGTTAGCAATGTTCTTATCTAGACCCTCTAAGTACCTAGCAATCCTTTGCTCAGGTTTCTCATTTATATCACACTGCAAGGTGAGTTGTTCAAACTCTCTCAGATAAGATTCAACAGGTTTGTCTCCTTGTTTCAACTTAGACAATTTGATAAACAGATCCTGGGTGTAATCCTTAGCAACAAACTTGTCTAGTAGTTTCTTTTTCAGTTTAGTCCAAGACTTGATGGGTTCTTTACCTTCCCTAGCCCTTAACCCTTTCATAGTTTCATACCAAAGGGAAGCATACCCTTTCAGTTTAAGGATGACTACTTTAAAAGACTTAGAATCATTATATCCTTTGTACTCAAAGATCCTTTCTACTTCTCTTAGCCATTCTAACAAATCATCAGGATTAAGACTACCAGAAAACTCAGGGATATCTACCTTAAGATGCTTGTCTATGTTGCCTGTGGATGGAAGCTCTGCTTCTTGTTGAGTCATCTGAGTCTGGATACTCTTCATCATCAGGTGGCCTTCCTCTGCCTCCTCCTTGGCCTCTTCCACGTCCTCTGCCTCTTCCTCCAGCAAGCAAATGGTTGCCTATTACCTGGTCCAGGGTTCTGGTTAGGGTGGTTACAATCCCAGCCAGATCCTCCATCCTTGCTTCTACTCCTGCCAGTCTCTCTTCACTCATTGGGCTATTTTTGTGTTTTTAAATGTAGTTAGGGAAAATGAACTCACTAAGACTCTCAACCAAAGCTCTGATAACCAATTTGGAGTGTAAACTACTAAGGCTTACAAGTTTTAAGGAAACTTGATTAGATTGACTCAAACTGAGAACAATGTCAAGTAACAAATGGATGTTGTTTTAGAGAGGGTGAATTGTTTAGCTGAAAACTCAAGGGATATGACTTAGAGACACTCCTCTACAGCAAGGCACAAGAGAAAGGACTCAAAGACTGATTTTTGAGACAGTTTTCAAGTGTTACAGCAAAGCACAAACACCCTAGACTAGACTCAACAGCAAGCAAGTTAACCACAGCAAGGCACAGATATAACTTGACTCACAAGACAAGGCACTGATCAAACACCTTGAAGATGTATCAGGCTTGTTTCAAACTACAGCTCTTAGCACAAGTTTGATAGATTTGAGGGATTTCTCAAAGTTAATTCATTCATGAAAGTCTACTGAAACAAACATACAAGACCTCCTTATATAGAGAGGTTGATATCTTGTGAGCCATTGGATGTACAGTTCATCCAAGGGCCAACTTAGGGTTCAAACTACTACTACTGACACTAATTAAGAGCCTCACAATAGGACGAGCTCAAAAACTATAAAGTTCAGACACAAGACACAAAAACAGACTGAATCAAAAAGCAAATAAAGCAGTTTTGGAATTTTTCCTGAAATGGAAATCTGTTGTTCTTGTTGTCTTGTTGCTTTGCCTGGGTGTTTTGCTCCTTCTTAGGACTCTCTAATCTTATTAGAACTTAGATAAACCTGCCTTGGATGAAGACAAGTTGACTTAGGCAAAAGGAAACCTCATCTGAACATGTACTGCCTCTGCTATGCTGCTCACTGGACTCTAGCTTGGGGTGTCTGTTTCATGAGTTTTTGCTAGACTTCAAAAGGGTTTGTCCTGGGCAAACTTGTAGCTTAGAGGGTTGACTTGATGGTAGGCCATGGTGGGGGTGGTTGGGGTGCCCTGGTGTACCTCCTAGCTGCAGGGTTTGTTGATTGGTCTGCCTGGGCCTGGATGGCTTTGTTTCTTTCTTGTGTGGGTAATGTGGGTTATGTTGGGGCTTGGCATGGGTTGATGAGCCCTGGACTGTCTTCCTCATTGGTGTGGCTTGTCCTGGCTTGATCTTGGTTTGTCATAGCTTGTTGTTTGGACCTTGTAACTCGAGCTTCCATCTGAGGGGTCCTTGGGGTCAGGTTTGCTTTGTTTGTGGCTTGATTATCAATGCCCCTTGGGTGAACTCCTGCTGCACCTTTTGATTTGAGTTGATGTAGGGGGCGGAAACATGAGGTATTTTTCTGGCTACACAACCATGATGGAGGCCTGCGAGAGGTTGACGGAGGAGGAGAGGGCTCTAGTCGAGGCATGAGCCTTTGGAGACCTGGTTAGGGCCTGGAAGGCGATCATGGAGAGGAAGTTTCAGGCTAACCTTAGCCTGATTCGAGCCTTTCTTGATCGGTATTGGGAAACGACCTCGACCTTTCATATGGCTTTTGGAGAGGCCGGGGTTACTTTGGAGGACTACGGCATGATTTCTGGTTTGCCGTGTGGAGATGAGTCTCTGGAGTGGCCGTCGACGGCCATGAGGGTTGACTCGGAGGAGGCGAGGAGTTTGATATGTTGGAACCTGATGGTGAGGGCAGCTACGATTCCTGGGTTGGTCCCAAGCACTTACGTCAGGGACTACTTTGCGGGTAGGATTCCGGAGAGAGTGGGGATAGGTGGGGAGATTGTACCTCCTCCTCCTTGTACAGCTGAGCAGAGGGCTCGACTTTTGTTGTGGTGGTTCTTGTCTTCGATCTACTTCGGAGACAGGGGGAGGCTGTCGACGAAGTTCTCCCTTTTGTGTCTGACTTGAGTATCCTAGGTCGGTGGGACTAGGTTACTCCTGGATTTGCGGTCCTTACTCGCTATATGAGGGCCATGGTCAGACCAGAGTTGATGGAGAAGGGGACTTCTTCCGCTACTGTGGGTCCTGGGCTTTTGTTGGAGGTATGAACCTTCCTTTTGTATCAGTTGAGTAACTCGTCTCGCATTTGATCGAAAGATCGATGTTTTTTGTTGTTAAATGATTATTTGTTTTGTTCGCAGGCATGGGTGTACTCCTACTTTCCAGGCTTCGCGCCGAAGAGGACAGAGCCAGAGCCGAGGGCGTACCCCGTTGTGAGGGACTGGGTGATGTGTCGTAAGAAGAGCCAGCTTTCTTATTACGATGTCTGTCGGAGGGGCATGAATGATCTGTAGATGGATCACGTAAGTATCTTGATTTCCCTTTTTTGGTCTTTAGAAATGACCGTAGGAACGATCCTTTCGTTTCTAGAACTGATCATAAGGAATGACCTCTTGTTTCTTTATTTCAGTGCGTGTCCAGACCTTGAGGGAACTACCAGTACGCTCCGGCTTTTGTGGCCGATGTCCTTCATCCTAGAAGCGCGAGTCGGTTGCTGTTGAGGACGCCTATGGGACCTGTGTGGCACGTGGGTAATCGTTTGACCTGACAGTGCTCTTGTGACACCTTTACGGTCCTCATCGATCCTCCGGAGTCGATGTTTAGGGAGCCCTTTGAGGCCGAGAGAGAGGTTGGCTTGGCCAGTGCCAGTGGGGACGCCCTCTTGCTTATTGGTGAGGACTACTCTGGTTCGTTCACCAGAGACTGGCGAACTGGCCGATAGTGGTAAGTATTCTCTATTTTGTTTAAATTTGATTTCGAGGAAATGGCGAACGATTTTTAACAAACCATTTGATCATTTCAAGAGATCGAGGTGGCAGGCATCGAGCCCCTAGCTTACCCCGAGGTGTTCGAGTGCTGACGCGGCCGACTTCACGACGACTTCGGAGCTCCGCAATTTCAGTGAGGCGCTGGCCGATGCTGGCCTGGAAGAGTGGCAGGACCTTGTAAGGAGGGTGAGCTTCCAATTTTGACTACTTTCATTGCGTAGGAATGCATTTTGATTTTCACCACTACCTGAACTTGAATGCAGGTGGCACCGTCTCAGCACTTCGCGTTGTGGAGGGTGGCCAACCGGCTGCGGGCCATAGTTGTTGAGGCACTCGTAGGTGGCCGGGACCGACAGGTATGAACCTTTCACTTCCTTTTCATTTTTTGCTGTATTTTTGTATTTTCGAAGTGTCTGAAATGAGATATTTCCTTCGCAGAGGGACCTTGAGCGGGAGTTGGCGGAGTCTCGGGAGGAGACATCTCGTCTGTTGAGAGAGCTGGAGGCGAGGGATGCCGAGATTGCCGCTCTCGAGGTGACCGTCGCCATGCTGGGTGGTGATGAGGATTAGTTGCATTTTGTTGTTTGACTTCTAACATTTTGACTTGCTTTTGTATATATTGACTTTTGTTTTGGGCGAAAGTCCCCAGTTTCGGATTTTGGGATTATTGTCTTGGGCGAGAGCCCCCAGTTTGATATGCATGCTTCTTCTGATTATAAAGAGGGCTATCCCCTAAAAAATAAATATTTAAAAGAAATGTAAGTTTATGAATAAAATGTAGAAAATGTTTAGAAATGATTTCCTAAATTGAAATTAAAATGAGTAAATGTGCTTGTCTGGCGATAATGTCGAACGTCTTAAATTGCAAACCCGACCAAGATTAGGAAATCCGATATCATTAAAAAAAACCGGCGTATTCCCGATCCATATCCTATAGGAATAGGAAGTTATAGTTGGACGTAAATTCGGAAAGATCCAAAGCTGGAAATCAGGACAAGGGACTTGGGATAGAGGCGCAGCAAGAGCTGCGACTCTTCGAAAGGGCGCAACTCATGTTGCGTCTGTTCCCGGGTTAATCTGTCCTTGATTAGAACTAGGATAGCGCGAATACTATAAATAGATACGTTGGGGAAGCTATATTCGTATACAAATATTCCGTCCATTATTCGTCTATAAAAAAAAACTCTCTAATCACAAATTTTTTTGACAATCATGGATGGTTTCGATAACTGTCTTAAGGAGTGGACCAACAAGTTCACCAATGTAGAGAAAAACGATATTGGTGCTTTCAATTTAGGATCAATCTTGAGTCTAAAATTGGTAAAGGTTGTGACGCCTTTCCTGGATGCTTGTCTTGAGTACTGGTTCCAAAATTTGCATGTTTTTGCCTTTCCTGGAGGCAAGATTTGTCTCTTTCTTGAGGAAATAGCTGTCATTGGAGGATAGGATCCTAAAAATGCACCAGCTATACCCCTTAGCTCCCAAGGGTACAAGATTAAATTTAGGGACTTTCTTGGGTTGACAAAGGCCGAGGTGGATCAGTATTTTACCTCGAAGGGTGTTCGTATGAACGATTTTGTTGATCGATTCATAAATAGGGGGGACCCTTCTATTTCATATGCTGTGAGGCGCAGAGCCTTTGGGTTTTGCCTTTTACATTGTTATATCCTGCAAGGCCGTGTGGATAAGGAGATGAGAGTGGACCCTCTTTTCTTGAATATGGTGGAGCAAATGGAGCTGCGCAAGAGTCCAGCGTGCCTTTGTCTAGGGGAGATCATTCTTGGCTTAGATAATAGAAAGGTGAATCGGGAATTTCCATACTTGGGCTGTTCCATCATCTTGCAAGTAAGACTCTCTTTCTTTTCTTTTTTTCTCTTTTTGTCTCTTTTCGGTTTCTTTGTTTTTTTTTTCTCTTTTTTTTTCGTCTTTTTTTTAAAGACTTTTTCGTTTTTTTATATGCTGCAGATATGGCTAATGGAACGATTGCGGTTGATCGATCCCCCAGTTAATGTGCCGAGATACCGTGCTCGATCAATTACTATGAGAACCAGGCTTAATATGGTAGACTTTTCCCGGGTATGCAATTATTGGGAAAATAAAATGAAGAGCGAGGGTGGTCCCTTGATTCGATTGATCGTGCCTTGGTGGCATCTTTGGCCAGTCACTGGGGCATCATCTTTGGATCCTACTCGTTCAGTTCGTCTTTCTGGCTTGGAATTCATGGTATGTATATTTCCGGAAAGACTGTTGAGGCAAGTGGGCCTTAAACAGAAAATTCTGAGGCTTGACACCGTTCCCCAAACTGCCTTGGTCCATACTGTAGAGTCTTGTCAGGAGTGGGCCGCTAGATGCGTTAAGAAGAATATATGGTGTGTACCTGTTCTATTGGGCTTGTTATGGATATCTTGCTCATACTTACAGTGGATAAAGGCTAGTACTCCCGACGAACGTGAGAAACTGAGGAAACACGAGCTTATAGACTATAAAATCCGCGAGACGGCTAAAGAGAAATAGAAGTATCTGACGAAAGGGGAAGAAGAAGCCGGATTCCTAGATGTTCATCCAGCAAAGAAACCGAGAACTACTCCTACCGTGAAGATGGTGATGGATAGGAATGGTAAGGCTAGACCTCGAGAAAGAGCAATTGTGATTAGGTCTAAGATAGCGCAAGAGCGCCCGACTCGTGGTCGAGACAAGAAGATTGGCAAGGGTGATAAAGACAAGGGGAAGATGAAAGAATAACCTTAATCACGTTTTATTATTTAGTATTATTGTTGTTATTATTATTATTTATTTTTGAGTTGTAATGAAGGGCGGGGTTTTTAGAATCCTAGCCTAACTTTTATTTCAGCAGTTTTTCTTTTATGTAGCGTACTATTATTAATAATGAAATAATGAATAAAAGCTCACTTTTAATTAAGAAACTGATTGGATTTTCTCTTCTTACTCTTGTCGAATTTCAAATTTAAATGCAAATGTCATTCTATTTACATTTTAAGATAAAGACGGGTTGAATCTTGTGACGGATTGCCTACGTATTCATTAGAAAAATGAAATAAAACCCTGCGCGTAGTTCAAAAATGTGAAAGAATAATTGTTCGAATCAAGAGCTTGTTATGAACTTAGAAAAAGGCGGCACATGCCTTGTTTACTCCCAAAACAAGTACAATTCAATTTAGTTGATGACATGATGATTATCCAAATGTCAAAATGCAAGAGCATAGTGACATTAAAAAAAAGGACTGGTCGGGGGCCGGTTTTATTCCGTGTCGCATGAGCGGTGCACGGGATGACGCAAGGCACGTTTGGCTTTTTGTATGACCTATGCTAAGGGCAGTATCGTTTCAATTGGTCTAGGTTGGTAGGGTTAGTGAATTCATTCCCATCTAGGTTTATGATTCTAACGGAACCCTCTGAGAATATGGATTTGACTAAGAAAGGCCCATCCCAGTTGGGTTTGAACTTTCTTCGCGGATTAACAGGTAGGAGGGCTCTGACTGATTTGTGCACCAAGTCCCCTTCTTTGATGTTTCTGGATTTAACCCGTTTATTGAAGGCTCGTTTGATACGTGCTTGATATGTCTATACATTATGTAAGGGACGTAGTCTTCGGTCGTCCAAGAGGACAAGTTCGTCATATCTATCCCTTTTCCACTCAGCTTCCGGAATTTCATTTTCCAAGAGAATACGTAGAGACGGAATCTCTAGTTCTACTGGCTGTACAACTTCCATCCCGTAAGTTAAGTAGAAAGGAGTGTCCCCAGTGGGTGTCCTAAATGGAGTTCGATAGCCCCATAATGAAAAGGGTATTTTGCTTGGCCAATCGTAGTAATTGTCAATCATTTTCTTGAGAATTGTGACGACATTCTTATTAGCTGCCTCTACCGCGCCATTAGTCTGAGGTCTGTAAGGCGGGGAATGGTGATGCTTGATTTTGGGCTAGCACTTGCTCAGTCTCAGCCTGGAAATGTGATCCATTATCACTAATGATTTCATGTGGGCAACTATATCGACAGATGATGTTGGTTTGTATGAACTTTGCTACATTTTTAGCGGTGAGACTAGTGTAGGATGTTGTCTCAACCCATTTGGTGTAGTAATCGATAGCTACGAAAATGAAAGAGTGACATCCTGTTCCGGCTGGGGTGATCTTTCTGATAATGTTGATTCCCCATGCAGAAAATGGCCAAGGAGATGTCATGGTGTAAAGCGGTGAAGGAGGAACATGTTGTACATTCCCGAAGATTCGGCAATTATGCCAGTGTCAGACGTACTTAATACAATCTGGCTCCATTGTCGTCCACTAGTATCCTAGACGCATGATCTTCATTACCATCATGGGTCCACTCATGTGGCGACTACATTCTCTATCGTGAACTTCTTCCATCACTTTTTGTGCATGTGAACGATCAAGGCAACGCAAGATGACACCAAGGGGTGCTCTTTTGTACAGTTCTTCGTGCATGAGGAGGTATTGAGAGGATAATAGGCATATGGCACATTCTCCCCTCTTATCTTTTTCCGGTGGGTATGTGCCGTTGATTTTAAATTTTAGAATGGCTTGGAACCAGTGTTCCTCTGGGCTTTCTTCTTCATCTGTAAGTTGGTGCACATAGGCTGGTTCTGATCGTCGTTTGATGCATAAATGCATTTTGATCATGTTGTCTGGCAAGTTGATCAAGGCTGCAAGTTTCGCAAGAGCGTCTGCAAACTGATTTTCTTCCCGAGGCAGGTGTAGATAAGTGACTTAGCTTGATCAAAGAATTGGGCGACTTGATCTATCCTTGCCTGATAGGGTGCCAAACTTTCACTCTGAATCTTCCATGATCCTGTAACCTTGTTGATGATCAAAGAAAAGTCTCAATGAACCCGAAGATGTTTAATGCCTAAACTAACTGCTACTTGTAGACCAATGAGGCAAGATTTGTATTCTGCCGCGTTATTTGTCACCTCGAAGTCGAGTTTTACAGATAGTGGTGTATGCGCGCCTTCAGGAGAAATGAGCAATATTCCTACTCCAAATCCTGTTCTTAAGTTAGATGCACCATCGAAATAAAGGTCCCAGGAGTCTATACAAGTCTGTAGTATATCCTCGTATGGGAATGACCACATGTCTAATGTTTGGGCATCGTTGATAGGATTATCTGCGAAAAACTTTGCAACGGCGCGTCCTTTTATGACTTTCAGAGGTACATATTTGAGGTCGAACTCTGAGAGCATTAAGGTCCATGTTGCCAAACGTCCGTTGAGGATGGGTTTCTCGAAAAGGTATTTGACAGGGTTCATTTTGGAGTACACCTTGACGGAGTAGATGAGCATGTAGTGGCATAGCTTCTTTGTTGCCCACATAAGAGCGAGGCACGTTTTTTTGAGGGGTGTGTATTTGCACTCGTATTCTAAGAACTTCTTACTAAGGTAGTAGATAGCTATTTCTTCTTTCCCGACGGACTGTGCAAGCATAGCCCCCATAACTGTTTCTGTGACTGTGAGATATAAACCAAGAGGTTGATCTCTTTGGGGAGGCATTAACACTGGTGGTTTAGCCAATATCTCCTTAATCCTATCAAATGCTTTTTGATATTCAACCTCCCACATGGTAGGATATGTTTTCTTAAGCTTCTTGAAGATAGGTTCGCAGATCATGGTGAGTTTTGATATGAACCGACTCACATATTGTACTTTGCCTAAGAATCCTCTAACTTCCTTCTCTATTTGGGATTATGGCATTTCGATTAAGGCTTTGATCTTGGATGGACCAATTTCTATTCCTCTTTGGCTGACGACATATCCCAGAAGTTTGCCTGATGTTAGCCCAAATGCACACTTCTGAGAATTGAGTCTCTTGTTGTACTTGCGCAATTTTAGGAAGAATTTACGAAGGTTGTTGATGTGTCCCTTCCTGTCTTTGGACTTGACAATCATATCGTCTACGTATACCTCTACTTCTTTATGCATCATGTCGTGTAGCAATGTGGTCGGGGTACGTTGATATGTGCCTCCGACATTAATTAGCCCGAAAGGCATAAATGTGTAGCAATACGTGCCCCATTGGGTGACGAAAGCTGTCTTATGCATATCCTTTTCGGCCATTTTGATTTGATTATACCCGACATACCCATCCATGAAGGGCAACAATGCATGATCTGCTGTATTATCTACCAATATGTCGATATATGGTAGAGGAAAGTCGTCTTTAGGACTCGCTTTGTTCAAGTCTCTGAAATCAACACAAACCCGGATTCGGCCATCCTTTTTGGGTACGGGAACTACGTTAGCTACCCAGTCAGAGTACTCGGAAACCTTGATGAACCCGGCCTTTGACTAACTAGTTTACAAACCCCTAAAACCCTTGACTAACCTTTGACTAATTATTTTACAAACCTCTAAAACCCTTCTAAACTTGCCCTAATCTTTTCCTCCATCTTTCTAATCATCAAAGAGAATAATGAAGGTCTATGCTTGCAATAAATTAGGGCTTTCATCCTTGAAATCGATCTTGTTCATTTATTGTAATTTATTTATAAGCTTTTATCATTAACCATCTTTTAGAGTCTATGATTATGTTTTATGAGTCGTGCATTATCAAAATTGAATAGGGTTAGAATGATTTGATTATTACAACAGTTTACAGATTCGTTGGGTCGTCCTATTCAATTGTTTTCGATGTCGTAAATACGTTTTATTCAAAAAGTTTGAAAAGAGACTATCATTTATTCGAAGCCTAGTTTCTGTCTATCAAATTTCGTAGCCAAATTTCTTGTCGTTTGTCCTGTGTAAAGTATTTATAAAAATCTATCTAGGATAACGCGAATCTGCTTATGTCAATTGAAGAGTATAAATGTTGAATCTATGGGTATTTTTCACACATTATCCTTAAAGAGTATAGGTGATTATAGGATTTGAATCTTCTCAAAAAGAATGTTTAAAACCTCGTTTATGTATCATTACATTTTATGCGACGAGTTTTGTCAGTTGTGATAAATCTGTCTTTTGATTTATGATAGATTGGTAATTTGGAATAAGTTATTCTAATAGAAGTTGTAGATAAAGGTCTTATAGTTCTTGAACAGTTAGCCTTGCATCGATTGGATTTTTCAGGAATTAGTTATGCATTTTATAGTCAGGGTGTGCTATACTGAAAAGTAGGAGAAAGTAAAGTTTGGTTCTTAAGTTGGGATTACAATATAGGTCATGATGAGTTTAGTTATGGACATGTTTAGTTGATTGAATATTATGTGATTATGCATATATATGTTATGTAGGTGTTGGATTTGTGAAGGATGAACATGTGATCGAATACTTGTGATTGATTACTTGCGGAATTGTAATAAGGTAGGGTTTCCCTACTCAGTATTTGGTTATCTTAATTGATGTGATGAGATATTGTATGATACTTGATTTTTTTATTTATGATGATGATGGAGTTCGGGATTGGAGTTTAGGTTGTTACGATGGTTACTATAGTTACTGGTTGGTGATTTCGTTGGGAGACGGATCACAACTTGAGTTCGCCCCCGTAGTTATCCCGCTACGTGAAGGATGTGCACATTATTGTTCCGGGTTTATCTCTCTGCGGTGATATGGAAGTTTGACGCCTGTGGCTGCTGTCCAGGGTCAATTGGTGGTTTTTGTGGAGCAAGGATGGAAACCTGAGTCTACTGAGATGACCGATGTGATGGCCCTCTGCTTTCTCTTTCCCTTGTGCTTGTCTTGTACATTGGCCGTCATATACGATTACTGACCCCGTTATTGTTTTACAAAACTATGATGTTCCATTGGGGGATGGGAAGCAAGTTGTTTAGCAGGTGATGTTCGCCGATAATTGGGATAACTGGGATTATTGTAAAAAAAGGTTAAATATAATTAATAATAATTGTTTTTTGATTGTCTATTTTATATTATCTATCTCGGGCAACCGAGATGGTAGCATCTTGAAGTACTAAGGAGGTCTTGTAAGGCACTTTGGTATTTTGGGGTGTTACAAAGTGGTATCAGAGCGATCGATTTTGGAAACTAAAACAAATTAACCCAATGAAGTAGGAGAGTCTAATAAAATGAACCCGGGTAGGAGTCGTAGGGAGCTACCACAAAGATTTAGGAGACATCCCAGAATCGCAATCTTGCCTCTATAGCTCTTACTTGGTCATTATGGGAAGTGTCGGGCCGTTATGTGTATTTGTTGTTGTTAATGTGTTGCATGTTGAGAATATGTGAAATAGAGACGGATGTGGAGTGAAGTGGATGACGAATTGTGGCATGTGTGTATCACATGAAATTGGCGTGAATGGTGTGATGAGATACGAAGTACATGAGATGTGGCATGATTATGTGATGTACATGAAATATGATGGCATGATGATGAGCCTGAACGCAATGTAATGTGTTAAACAGTGTTGATTTTTGGCATGAAAATATGTTATTGTTAACAAGCATTTTATATGTGTGCGTTACATGTGAGTATGTGGTATGTATTAGAAGAATATGAATTAAATGGTTGTGATTATAAGCATGAAGAATGTGTTTATCATTGGCAATAACGCGTATATGAATTACGTATGGTTATGTGAAGCATGTATAGGATGCATATGAACTGAATGAATGTGATTTAAGCACGAGTAGTATATTATGGTTGTACCATATGTTAGATGTATGAAGTATGTATGGCATGTGATATATATATGTATATATGAAAGAATTGAATTGCATGATGAACATGAAAAATATTTATGAAATGTGACATGTTTGAATGGAGTATGATTTGGAGCCAATTGATATTGGTATATTGAGATGATGAGAACATGTAAATGATTGTGAATTGTGGTCTTTCACGTGATATGAGGTATGTTGATGAGTGGTAAATTATTTTGGTTACAAAAATCTAAATTGTATGAAGTTTGATTTCGAAAGGCCTGTCTTTAAACTACTATAACTCGAGTTATAGAAACTTTGGTGTAACTCCAAATGAATGTGATAGCTTGTTCTGTTACGATTTTAACGATAGGTCATGAGCCAAAATTGACTTAGAACTGATGGAGATACGCCCGTATTACGAAAAATGGTCAGTGGTGAGAAATTCGTCGTACTCTCGGTGCTGAGAAATCCGTCGTACTCGACCGAGTGCATTAGGGAACTCGACATAGTGCACTTTGCACTCGACCGATTGTCTTAAATTTTTGCATTTGGATGGTTACAAGGGCGTGTACTCGACCGAGTACATACTGTACTCAGCAGAGTGCGTCATACTCGACCGAGTAGAGTGTGTACTCGACCGAGTGTCTTGTATTCGATCGAGTGAGTTGTATTCGACCGAATGGCTTCGCCATAGTGGGTGAATTGTGTAATTGTTTTGTCAATGTATGGTTGTGTTAAATTATATACTTAATCATCTCGTATCTAATGTATGTGTAAGGGAGTGTCATCTTGGGGAGTGAGTTTGATGGATTCTATAAGTAAATAATGTTCCCCATGATTTTATTGTTTTGTGAGAAATGTGTGTGGTTATATATGGTTAGGACGGATAGATTGATGAGCCTTGTGAGGGGGAGATAAAATTGATTTTGTGATATGAGATGTGTAATAATGTTGTGTATTGACCAATTTATATAATGGCGTGCGTTTTATATGATCAAATGATAATAAGAGAATGATAATGTATGAATTGAGGATTGAGAAGAGAGATATAAATGGTTATAAAGAATAATATGTGAAGATGTAGAGGAAAATGGGGATAGTTGAGTTGATTAGGGATATTTGTAATGATAAGCGATATAGAAGAATGTAATGATGATGGTACCTAGAGAGCTTAGTCCGCTTGATGAGTAAATAGGACTTGGATGTTATTATTTTGGTGGAAATCCGGATAACTAAGAGATAATTGTGGAGATGAAATATTATGCAAAGTATGATATCAAGTAAGCATCGTTTTGAGATATGCTAAGGATAGATAATAACAATATATAATGAGTTTCATTATTTGTTAGGGCGAATTAGTAGCGAATGAAGGAAAATAGTGTGATAAGAGAGATTATTATTGCGTATGATTAGGAGATTGTGGCGATGTGTCGTTGAGTTTGGAATCTTGAGGTAATAAGAAGGTAGTCGCGTTATTGGGAACTAGATATTAAGAGTGAGTCTTTGAGATAATGAGTAATTGTAACTGGTGTGAATTGGAAGAAGTATAAATAGCAAATTGGTAAAGCAAAGGAATAATAGAAGGAATAGAATAGCGTAAATTGAATGATATTTATGAATTCAAGAAATGAATTGTATTGGGAATTATGAGTTAGAAAGAGACAAGTGGAAGAGAAATATTTGGAGAATCATAGTTTGAGGCAAATAATAGAAATGCAAAGGGGCATAGTTTGAAAAAAAATAAGAAGGAAAGGTAGTAGTAGTTTCAAATGAGGAGATGCGTGATTTTGTGATAAGAGAATAGGATATATATTGGCGAATAATCGATGGTGGGCAATTGATGGTTAGTAATCGAAATAAATGTTGTGGAAAGTTTGGTGGAATCATATATGGCTTTGGAAGTACTCTCGGTAGTGGCTTGTATGAGATATATTGGTATATGGTGGTATATTGATAGAATATCGTTATTATAGAATTTGGCGGTCTGAAGTGTTGAATCGATTTAATGGGGAGACAAGAGATTTAAATGAGAAATAATGAATGAATATCTAAATAGAGTTGTTAGCCGTTAATGGAACCTTTCATGAGAATGTTGAATTAAAGGTGATGTGAGAACTTATTATAATTGGAGTTGGTAGCTAATCCGAGATATTAGTTTTAGTACCTTGTGAGTTGTTTTGTGGGGAGAGAGATATTGTTGGAGGAGGACTTGTTATGGTTGAGTTGAGGAAGTTATGCGAAGGTTGTAGTATTTTTTTGATAGATGTTAAAATTGAGTGTGGAGGTAGTTCCTAATTAGTTGTGTTGTCGAATTAACCGTTGTGATATTAGGTGGCAAGATTGTGTGTTTGTAAGAAAAAAGGGATTAATGTGCTATAGACGCGTGGATGTGAGGGTGACGTTGGGATATATTGGGATCTAGCTTCCTTATAGGACTACCTAGAGGTTTTTATGAGGTTATTACTCGTATGTTGGATTAGTAGACTGAGGTGTGAGTGTTCTCGTGTAACGCTGGGAGACAAGTGTATGGGGAAGTATTGATAGTATGTGTGTGTCGAATTAGGTTATGTTGTCATGGTTTGAATTGTCTTATGTGGTGTAATGGTGTCATTCGTTTGGTGGTCTGTTTTGTCGGTCATGTGATGATGCGAGTCTTCGTGAGTTCGTTAGAGTATCGAGTTTTGTGAACTTCCAGTAAGTATGTGCTAGGCATTTGCATAGAGGTCGTATTTTATTGTTATCATTTCGTTAGCTGATGTTTCGCGGGTTTAAGAGTAGAGCCTAACCAGTGGAGATTTAGCCGTTGTTATTGTTGAGTTCCTTGTGCTTTTAGATTTTGGTCGTGAGGCTTGATTGTTGGAGTATTTTCGCATGTGTATTTGGATGTTTTGACTTGATGGGTGTGAGGAGGTCGCAAAATTTTATTGTGATGTGCTTGAGGTTGTAAATGGTTCAATATCGTTTAAAGGATTGTATAAGGATATAAGTGTTAGAGTGTATCATGTTTGGGATGAATGGATTTGTTGGTAGTGAGGACAATGTTACGATTTTGGGTGGATGAGAGCTATAGGTTGAGTGTTGTGTGGTGGAGATAAGGCGAGAATTCAAAAGGATGTTGTGGGTAATCGTAGTGAATGATTGATATAAGGTTTCGTGTTGAGGATCTTTGGGTGGATTATAGGTTGTGACAACCCTCGCGATAGCGGAAATAAAACATAACAAGCATGCAATTTATATAGCGGAAGATACGATATTTTTGAAAATTTTTACATGCCAAAAGAAGAGTACGAGGAATGTCAAATAATTACAAGCTAAAGTATAACATACTACCAAGAGACATAGTCTCTCAAAACGTTATCGAACATAAACGTTGTTTAGCAAACTAGCTAAGAACATCTATGGTTGAATCGTCGAGTCCAACGCTCAGTAGCTCACACCCGAACCCCAAAAACAAGCAAAATCCATCCAAGCAACCTGTTCATTCATGAAAACATGAACGCCACAGTCAGTGGGGAGTAACTCCGGGTTCTCCCAGCCATATCACAAATAACATACATAAACGGAAATAAACATGTAGAAGCATATATATATATATATATATATATATATACATATATATATATATATATATATATATATACATATATATATATATATGTCAATTACGAGAAGTATAAATAAGCATTTCAATATAGAAAGATATAGGTTTATGATGTATAAAACTGTAAGCATCAGATTATAGACAGACTCGGGGAAGATACCCTTAGGCAACTATATACTCGCTAGGGCTTATATCTCACCGTGAGCGGCATATACTTGATAAGATAGATACTTGACATATAAACCATGCCAAGTCATCCAACGGTCACAAATATTCAACATAGAAACATCCATTCAAACATACGAATATAGTAACATAATATCTCACGAAAAATGGCACGCACTAGCATCATGTACAATAGCAAGACAAGTTAATGGAAGCCCACGGGATAAGACGTTTTCTGGAACCGTATACGATAAGACATTTCATATACTCATGATCTAGACAAACATCTTCACGGGATAAGACGTTTCCCGGAATCGTGTACGATAAGACGTTTCGTACACACAAGACTCTAATCCTCTCGGTAGGAAGACAATAATAATACGGTCCTAGTCTAAACCTGGCCAGACTCTCGGGATAAGACATTTCCCGATTCGACATGTGGTATGACGTTCCACATCCAAGACTCGATCATACAAAGACGTCGAGTACCCCAAATTCGGCTAAACCACACGAAAGAGGCGGAAAAAGATCTATAGTCAAAAGTCAAGCTAGTATGCTACATGCAATGACACCACCTCGCAAGGATACAATGTTTGACGGTCGGGTCGATCAACGCATTGCGTTCGCCTCCTAACAACGTCGTCATATCCCCACTAAAACATGAATACAAACATTAAGGATACATCTCCTCGTTTCGACATTCCAGGCTAACGAGTAATGAGGTATAGCCGGGGAATGAGAGTTCATAGCACTTAACGATTAGTGCTCAAATCAAAGCATAGGTAAAACCGACTCAAAAAGGGACATATCAAAAACCGTCACAAAACATGCGATATAAGCGAGTGGGATATCATATAATCTAAACATGAGTATTTAAAGCTACTACGTAAATTTATACGACAAGTGAACTGTACAAACTATTATGGGTGAGTGTATAAGAAAAGAAATGAAGGTAATTAAGATCACAAGGGGGTGCCAGCCGGTCAAGGGACCGGACGCCGGCTACCCCGCTGACACTTCAGCAACAAACTAAAAAAATTGAAAATACAGGGGAGTCCCAGCCGGTCAGGGGGACCGGCCGCCGGCTACTCGGCTGGGAATTACACAATACCAAGATTGAACGAATGTCTGACGCTGGCAGGGGTTACTGTTTCAAGGGGAACTCGATAACCGGAGTTTGGAGATGCATGTTACTTGTTACTATTTACTTGGTTACCTTGTGATGTTGTGTGATTATGATGTTGCATTTATTGATGTATGATAGTGCTGACCCCGTTTCTGTTTTCAAAACTGTTGTGATCCATTGGCGAACGGTGAGTTGGAGTTTAGCAGGTATTGTCTTTGAGCATGCGATGTGGTTTTGAGGGAATGCCGCTGATGATGAGTCTTAGCTTTCGCCGCGTCTTAACTTTAGACTTTTATTTATTAGTTGGATTATTTGGTTTGGAGAAATGTTCAAAGTATTGGTTAAGACGGTGTTGTAATTACCTTATTGTCTATTTGATATTGACTACCTCGGGCAACCGAGATGGTACCATATTTATTTACTAAGGTAGGCCTTGGGAAGGCTCTTTGCTAGATGGGGGTGTTACATATGGTGCATTCCTTTAAGCTCGAGCCCGGCCCTCGGTAGCAAGGCAAGGTGTGTGCGCATGTAACCCAAACTAGACTCATAGTTCTCCATAAAATGTATAGTCACAAGTTCAAACAAAGGAGCAAAATAAGAGATTATAAATACCAAACGCTTGTCATATTTTTTCCATTTGGAATAGTAAAAAATTACTTTAACGCCATTTTTCCAACATCCCTTTCATAAATAAATGCTTCCCTACTACTCATATAACCATATAGAAAAAGAAGTAAAGATAAATAAAGCCCAACAAACACATACAACAAACCTTAAACTCGCACAATTTGCTTGTGCGCATTGAGGCGTGATTAATTATGACCAACACATGCCCATGAAGACCAATGTTTAATATGCATAACAGAGCACTCACAAGCAACCTCAATGTTAGTAGAACCAACAAACATAATCATCGCAACATAAACATATAAAATTCACAACAACACACAAAAATTACTTGAAACAATTATTAACCAATCTAGCATACAAGAGTAACAAGACCGCTACACCGTGAAGTAATACCAAGGACGGTCGTCTACGTTACCTTGGATTGCTAACACTCAATAAACTCGCCTACGATGTAGAATGGCCTCCAAAAGGTCCAAGTTCGTTCCTTGCGAAAAGAACTGTGAACAATATGAGCAGCCGTCCTTTATAAGGATAAGGCGTTAAATAAAAGAGGAAAGTTGAGAAGCCACTTATATTATTTAAAAGAGGGCGGTGAAACAAAGAAAATGACGCGACAAATCGCCCTTATCCGTTAAGAAACAAATGATATATGGGGCTTTGAAGTTCGGTATTCTAAATAGAAACGAAACAGCGACAAGTACAAAGAACTAGATTTTGGTTGATCAAACCCATAAATTTTGAAAGATGACCACCATAAGATAATTTTATACATCAAGGGCTCGCTCTGAAGTCTCAGTTTCAAATAACAAGATCTGAGTGAAGAGAAGGACACTTACGAACATGGCGAGACGAAAAACGCAACTCTTGGGGTAGTTTTTATGTCGAGGTATAACTCGGTTTGATTTCTTATAAAAATGTTTGGCTAGGCACAAAAACAAAACTACAGATTTGAAGAATGAATAACGGGAATCCAGCGCCTAAAAAATCGTGCAAAACAGTGGAGAGACCAACGAGAACAAAGGGTTTGAAGGTGAGGGTTTGAAAGACTAACAAACGTGAAGGCAGACGAGAGAAGTAAGGGAAGTTGTTGTTGGAATAGGTGTCCTCCACAATAGTGCGCACACGTAATAAATCTCATTAAGAAATATAATTGGGATATTTATTGACTATATATATATATACATATATGATTAGTCAGTTGATTAACGTAAATCAATAACGGTTGCCTGACTAGAGTTTGACGTTATTGTCATATGACGGCGGTGATCAACTGATCCCTTTTAGTCACACCTATAGGAAGAAATACAAATAGTAACTAATTATTTGTATAAGATACAGTTGATTAGTCCATTACATATATTTGATATGTACGAGAGTTAATTGTTAGAAATTGAGTTAAGAACTCAAATTCGATTAAGTTTATTTTTCAATTATGCAATAATTAATTGAATTTAAAAATTATATCTTATTTTAATATGATTAAATAAGATCTAACTTAGTAATTAATCGTTAATTTACTAAATTAGTTGAGGTTTGACATATATTTTGAGGTAGAGGTAATTAGTTAATTATATTTAGGGATATTCTACATGGTACCCCTCAACTTTTGGACTTTCTACGTGGTACCCTCACACTTTTGGAAACATACATGGTACCCCTAAGTTTTCTAATTTGTATTAAGCGTAACCATAATTTTTAATTCCGTCAATTAGTATATGTTTTAGACGTTAACTGCTGAGTTGGACGCTTATGTGGAATATGACTGGCTTTTGTCTTATTCCACATAGATTCCCGCCATTTTTCCCATTTTCCCTCCCAATTAGTATTATTTAGTGTTCTTTCTTTCATAATCTTCCACCATTCTTCTTCTACTTCCTTATTCAATCCTCCTTAAAATTCTGTTATATTGTTCCTTTTTTTTTGTTTTTCATTTATCTCTCATGTCTTGTTCATCTTCTTAGAAAACAAAATCACCAATAGATAGTCTTGATTTTAGGAACCAATGTTGCAATCGACGTGGTCGGAACGCTATAATTTAGGGAAAATGATAAATGAACATCATACCTGCTTCAATCGCCAAATAGATGAAGATCAAGACAATAATTGAACTTAATTATCAACAAACATAGGGTAGAATGCGAGTAGGGAGATGAGAAAAAAAAACACAGAAAGATGAAGATGAAATAGTAGAATGAGAGGAGAGGTGTGTTAAACAAGGCTAGAGAGTGAGAGTTTTTATAGTGCCAAGTAATAGTCCTAGTCACAGCCAGTCATGTTCCACATAAGCGTCCAACTCGACACTTAACGTCTAAAACATATACTACTTGACGGAATTAAAGTTTAGGGTTACGCTTAATACAAATTAGAAAACTTAGGGGTACCATGTATGTTTCCAAAAGTGTAGGGGTACCACGTGGAAAGTCAAAAAGTTGAGGGGTACCACGTAGAAATTAACTAAGCATTGTGGGACCCATTATATATTGATATAATGGTAAAATATCACTTAAATGTTAAGTACATATTATTTATTTATTTGTGTCATATAATTGTTATATTACTAGTGTAGTAATATATACTAATATTAGTAGTATTTTATCTATCTTATTATCTAGTTAATAATAAGGTTAGATTATTTGGTATCATCTTGGTGCAACTTAAAGGATGTCTTCTATTTTGGAGATTTTTCTAGGATCATCCTTGATTATAGCTCAAGATCAATAAGAAGGAGTTCTTATTGTTCCCATTTATTTCCATTTCAATGTGAGGAAATTTCTTCTTTTATATAATATCTTTATATTTGCATGCATGTTACATAGATCATTAAACACTAAATTAACAAGTAATTTAGTAACTAATTAGAGGATTCTAATTAAGGTCTATGGAATTTCATGTGGTATCATAGCTAGCTTGTAGCATGCATGTTCATTTTGGGCATTTTTATTAAAAGTTATGAGATAACTAATAAATCAAAAATTTGAGTTAAATTATGATTTGTACAAAACCTTTTAGTGCATGTATAACTACTGACCTCAAAATGTTTGTGGTCAAGTTTCGTGATTTTAGGGATCAATTTGCTATTTATTTTTATTTTTGGCTTTTAAACCGAGTTAATATGCATATTTTATGTTAAAAGTTAACTAACAATAGTTGCATGTTGATTCTGGCCATGAAATTTTAATATGATCTCACATGCATGTCTTACATACTGTATGTAAAATTTCGTGACTTTTAATTAAGTATTGCATGTTTATTAATTTTTATAAGATAAAAGTCGATAATATGAGATTATAATGTTCATAAAAATGAAATTTCCTTTTCTGGTCATGTATTATTTTTGGTTTCAATTTACATTGTGATCTTTATAATCTTGGACAAATTTTTTTTTCAAATTTTTATGATGTTTATATTTTATTTTGGGTTTATTTGATAAACGTTATGATTAAACCGTTATGAATAGCAAATAAAATCAAATCGAACTAACTAATGACCAACAAAATTAGTAGGGACTAATTTTAAGTTCTAAAACAATTTAGATAATTAGTTTGAAATTAAATGAAATTTAAATGTTGATTATTGTTTTTCATGGTTAAAAATCAATAAATCCCGTAAAATCGAGCTACAATGAGCATGAATGTGTTTTGGACGATTTTGGCATGAATTTTGCAGCAATTTATTTAATTTGTGGTTGAATGAATGAATGTCATTTATTTAATAATTTATGCAATTTTTTGTACCTAGTATGGCCTAGTTTTTTTTAATCGTTATTACCCGTAATGTAAGGGAACAATGGTTTGGTTGTAATTTTTATTTCGATCTCGTATCGCCGGTTTGTAATAATTAATAATTTCATTTTATAGAACAAATGTATAATAGGAATTTGTATATTTGTATATTTGTAATTATTTTTATGAAAACCGGTGACTCCCTCAAGACGGTGCCCTTTTTGGAAGTCAATCCAAGTGAAGAGGCAAGGGACCAAGGAGTTGGTTTCCGAATTTGTAATTATCTAGTTAATTTGATTAGCTAGGTGGCCATACTAGGATTTTTTCGTTGCTTGGTTGCTTGCTTTATTTCCGCTCATGCCACAATCGTCACACATGCATTTTATTTTTCCGTTATTGTCAATTCAACGTTATTCACAATTCACCGATTTATTAGTTCACTTATAGGGAACTGATGACTAAATTGACAAGATCTCTCACATATTTAAAAATTGAGATTAGCCTTACCAATTAGTAACACCTATGAATCCCGTGTTCATTAGGGCTACCACGCTCGTGGATCCCTTTTTACCTCGGGTAAGTAGGGTGATACGATCACAAGCCAAAATTGGATTGGACTTAACGAGATAAGCGTTATCTTGTGACTAGGAGATGGATTTAGTTGAAATCCGTCAACCAAGAGTTCTAGGGGTAGAATTAGTCAAGAATTGACTTACCATTTTTGGATAAAGGTAGCATACGATTACTATTTTTATTTAAAGATGGGTCTTGGAATCATTTATATAATTTAGTGAGGGGTCATTATATAAATGCTAAACTTGTTAAAATGTTTTTCAAGAAAATTAATCATAACAATGAATGTTTATATATTTCTTTTTGTTGTAGTAACCATATTCGCACAATGTCTACATCATGGAATATTGCAACCTTGGGTAAGGACTCATGGTTGAGATCCGTCATGGACAAATGTGTCCTAAAAGATGACGGTAATAACTTTGTTGAATGGGAATCAACGATCAAGAGCGCGCGATATTCGATAACGTGCTTCGCTACTTGATCGAAGCCCCTCCCACCGAACCCGGGTTAAGGTCTACCGCATCGGTTCGGGCCGAATATGACCTTTATTTGAAGTTTTCCAATGACGTCAAGAATGTCTTGATTTGGTCCATCTCACCCAAACTCAAACTCCAATTGATATCCCTCAATTCATATTAGATATTCACGAGGATAATATCAATGTTTTCGCAAGCCCCTAAAGTTCTCCAATATGAGGCGGCAACGAAATTGTTTGAGACTAAGCTCCAAAAGGGCCAAAACGTTTGCCCACACGTGCTCAAAATGGTTGAGCACGCCGACACCTTAGAGCGTCTAGGGTTCAAGATACCAAGGGAGCTAGTGGTGGGTAGAATCATTCATTCACTCACACCAAAGTTCACCCACTTTAGCGTGAACTACAACATGAATGACATGGAAAAACGTTTCCATGAACTCCATGCACTCCTCACCCAAGCGGAGAGGGACATGGAGGCTAGTGGGAATGAACCCAAGGATGTTCTTTCAATGATATTGAAGAAGATGAACCTTGGTGTGAAGAAGGACAAAGGAAAGGGTAAGACTCTTTTCAATAAAGTTGGAAAGGGAAAGGGCAAGGTCTTTATGAAGCTCAAGCCCAAAGTTAACAAACACGCGGACGCGGATTGCTATTATTGTAATGGCAAAGCGCATTGGATACGCAATTGCCCCAAATACTTGAAAGACAAGAAAGACGGTTGTGTGACAACGTCAGGTAAAATTCTTTCATCACTCTATATGGTAGATATTAACTTTTATAGTACATCTTCTTGGGTATTTTATACTTGTGACAACCCTCGCGAATGCGAAAATATAAAACAAACAAGCATGTGAATTATATAGCGGAAATATGAAGTTTTAAAAACTTTTATACATGCAAGTAAATAAAACGAGGAGTGTCAAAATATTACAACTAAGTAC
>JAIUZE010005243.1:118090-150006 GCA_022085475.1 Heliosperma pusillum
ACGGTCCTAGTCTAAACCTGGCCAGGATCTCGGAATAAACGTGTTCCGATTCGACATGCGATGACGTTTCGCATCCAAGACTCGGGCTTACAATATATATGCCGAGTACCCCAAATTCGGTAGATCAATTCACGAAAGAGGCGGAAAAACAGCTCAAGCCTCATAACACGCGGTACGCTACATGCAAATAACACCACCTCGCAAGTACACAACATTTGACGGCCGGGTCGATCAACGCAATGCGTTCAACTCCCAACAACGTCGTCGTAAGCCCACCACACATGCAATTAAGCAGTAGGACACCTCTCTGTTCCGACATTCCAGCCTTACGAACGGGAAGGTAGCCAAGGGAATGAGAGTACAAAGCACAAGACAAAATAGTGCTCAAACCGTATCATTTGTAAAAACTGACGCAAAAGGGAACATATCACAAACCGTCACAAAACATGAGAATATGGCATTATATAAATGTAAATATGATAAACATGAATCAATACATGATACATAAGCATTAGAACAAGTTTATGAAGCATAAGGAATAAGAAACATAGTTACCTCTCCAAAACAACAAGTTTGGAAACTAACTAAAACAAGGGTTCACTTCAAACTGTCATAACTAGAGTTCTAGAGATGTAAATACAAAAATTCTAAGTCGAGGTGATAGCTTATTCTCTTACGGTTCCAACGAATGGTCACAAGCCCAAAACAAGCAAGTAACGAAGGAGATATGATCATTATACCAAAAAGGGTCATTGCAGTGAAACTGAACAAGTCACGACCGTGACTTGTATTTCACGACCGTGAGATGTGTGACCAAATCACCCGAGAACCTTCAACATAAATTCATTTCACGACCGTGAGATGTGTGACCAAATCACCCGAGAACCTTCAACATAAATTCAATCCTTTTATTTCCAATTCTCATAATCATTTCTAATAACTATCAACAATCAATATTCATCATCAACAATCATCAAATAACAACAATCATCATCCCTAACATGATTCCTAAACTTACTAATCGTATTCTAATACGATTTCTAGCATATAAGCATGTAAAACACGTAAATGATATCGAGTAACCCTTCACCGTTACCTTTACGCGTCTTTAATCGATTACTAAGTTTTCCTAGTAGTCTCCACCTACAATTAGGTAATAAAAGATGAATATATTTCACCTTGAGAAAGACGGATAATTTAAAAAGCTAGAAAGACGATGATTTTAATATCAAAACGGATAGAGGAAGGTAATATGAGAAGAATGAGACGAACTTACGTGAATTCTATCAAGGAACGAAGGAGCTATGATGATTCAAAGATCGAAAATAAAGAGGGAGGCAAGGTTTTGATTGCTTAAGGAAGAAGAAATGTATTTGTGATTGTGTAGAATGAATATTAGGTTAAGGAGTATGAGGGAGTAGAAGTAAAGGGTGAGTCGGAAAAGTCAACGAAAGTCAAAGGCGGCTCAAAAGTCAAGAAAAGTCAAAGACGACTTAAAAGTCAAGAAAAGTCAAAGACGACTTAAAAGTCAAGAAAAGTCAAAGACGACTTAAAAGTCAAGAAAAGTCAAAGACAACTTAAAAGTCAAGAAAAGTCAAACTCGCCTTAAGACGGGATTCTCATGGAATCTCGCGGAAATTCCAAATACGAACTCGGAAATTCTAAATTCGACTCGGAACATAAAATTCTAAATTAAAACTTAAATTTGCTGAAAGGTATCCGTAAAATATTTTCACTAGAAAAATAGGGTACATTTCCGGGTGTTACATACTGGTTGTGGTTCTCACCTTTGTAATCATGTACAGGGGCTAAAGGACGCGCGAGCGCTAGCCAAGGGTGACGTGGACTTGCGCATGGGAAATGGAGCTAAGGTAGCCGTAGTTTCCGTGGGCACCTACGTTCTTCTTTTGCCTAATGATTTAGTGTTGTATTTAAAAAATTTCTATTATGTACCAACTCTTACCAAGAACATTATCTCCATTTCCGTGTTATGCATGGAATGTTTTTCTTTTTCTATTAAGAACAATCGTTGTACTTTTTCATTTAATGAAATGATATATGGTGAGGCCATTTCTATTGGAGGTATTTATGTTCTAGATATTGCAAAAGAGGTCTATCATGTAGAAAACAAGAGGCTTAAAACGGGTGAACCTAATCAATCATACCTTTTGCATTGTCATTTAGAGCACATAAACGAACGACGCATAAAGAGACTTGTTTCATCCAAAGTACTCAAACCATTTGATTACGAATCTTATGGTGTATACGAATCTTGTCTTCTAGGCAAGATGACTCGTGTTCCTTTTACGGGAAAAGGGACACGAGCAAGTGAAGTATTAGGCCTTATACATAGAGATGTGTGCGGCCCAATGACTATGCAAGCCAGAGGTGGTTATCACTACTTCATTACTTTTACCGACGACTTGAGTAGATATGGATATGTCTACTTGATGAGGCACAAAAGTGATGCTTTTGAAAAATTCAAAGAATTTCAATAGAAGTAGAAAACCAATTGAATAAAAAGATTAAAGCCCTACGACCTGATCGTGGTGGTAAATACTTGAACAATGAATTTGATTCTCACCTAAAGGATTGTGGTATAGTATCACAGTGGACTCCTCCTGGCACACCTCAATAAAAATGGTGTACGTGTCCGAAAGGAGAAATCGAACTTTATTAAATATGGTTCGATCTATGATGAGTCTAACCGAGCTTCCTGATTATTTTTGGGGTTTCGCTATCTTATCTGCAATACTCTCACTAAATTGAAGCCCGACTAAAGCGGCAAACAAGACTCCATATAAGATATGGACAAGGAAAGTCCCTTATTTGTGGTTCATGAGAATTTGGGGATGCGAGGCGTTTGTTAAGAATAAGCCTAACGATAAACTCGCACCCAAATCCGACAAATGTCTATTTTTAGGATATCCAAGGGAAACACGTGGTTATTACTTCTACAATAAACACGAGGACAAAGTGTTTGTGTCTCGTGATGCAGTCTTTTTAGAAAATGATTTTATTCCTAAAAGACAGAGTGGGAGAAAATTTGAGCTTGATGAAGTCCAAGAGCCAAAAACCAAAAAGGATGTAGAGGAAAACGAGGATAACATTCCCGAAACTAGGAGGTCAAGCAGAATTAGTCATCAATGTGATAGATACCTTAGTATTATAGAGGAAGGTGGTGACTATAATGTGTTACGTTTTTAAAGTAATGAACCTACTACCTACAAAGCAGTTATTTCTAGTCCCGACTCAAAGCTATGGCTAGGAGCCATGCGATCCGAAATGGATTCTATGTATGACAATCAAGTATGGGACTTGGTTGATTGATTTACCTAAGGAGGTAAGACCTCTTCAGTATAAGTGGATCTATAAGATCAAAAGCGGCATAGATAAACATAATGATGTTTACAAAGCTAGATTGGTGGCAAAAGGTTTCACCTAATTGCATGGTCCTCACTATGACGAAACCTTCGCCCCAGTCGTCATGCTTCGATCCATAAGGATTATCTTAGCGGCTGCCGCATTTCATAATTATGAGATTTGGCAAATGGATGTCAAAATCGCCTTCTTGAATGAGATTCTAGAAGAGGAAGTGTACATGACACAGCCTGAAGGTTTTGTGGATCCATCAAACCCTAACAAGGTATGCAAACTTAAGAGATCCATTTATGGTCTTAAACAAGCATCCAAGAGTTGGAATCATCGTTTCGATCATGTAATTAAACAAAATGGTTTCACTCGAAGTGTCGGGGAACCATGTTTATACATGAAGTTTAGTAGGAGTAAAGTAACTTTTCTAATCCTGTATGTAGATGACATACTACTCATTGGAAATGATATACCAATGCTCACTTCTGTGAAGGAGTGGCTAGGGATTCATTTCCAAATAAAAGACTTAGAGGAGGTCCAATGCATCTTAGGTATCCGGATCTATAGCGATAGATCTAAAAGGATACTAGCATTAAGTCAAGAAATTAATATTGATTAAATTCTTGATCGGTTCAACATGAAAGACTCTAAGAGAGGCTTTCTTCCTATGGGTAGGGGGATCACCTTGAGCAAGTCAGAGTGTCCTACCAAACCTGAGGAGATTGAACGCAAGAAATTGATCCCTTACGCATTTTTTGTTGGATCAATCATGTATGCTATGATGTGCACTCGTTCCGATTTTGCATAGTCTTTGAGCATGACAAGTCGTTACCAAGCCAATTCAGGTGAGAGTCACTAGATAGCCGTAAAGAACATCCTTAAGTACTTAAAAAGGACCAAGGATTCTTTCTTAGTGTTTGGAGGTGAGACTGAGTTACGTGTAAAGGGTTACACATACGCCAGTTTCCAGACAGATAGGGATGATATGAAATCCCAATCCGGCTATGTTTATATGATGAATGGAGGAGCTGTTTTCTGGAAGAGTTTCAAGCAAAGCGTTACCGAGGATTCTACAACAGAAGCTGAGTACCTTGCAGCGTCTGAAGCTGCAAAAGAAGCTATGTGGATTCGGCAATTTTTTGAAGGACTAGCAGTAGTCCCTACTGCCAAAGATCCTGTCACTATTTATTGTGATAACAGTGGGGCTATCTTTCAAGCAAAAGAGCCCAAGTATAGTAATAAGTCTAGACATGTACTTAGGAAATATCATGTAATTAGAGATTACATGGATAGAAAGGAAATTGACATTTGTAAGGTTGGGACATATGACAACATTGCTGATCCTTTAACCAAAGCACCAAGCCTTTATCAAAGGCTAAGCATGATGGTCATATTGTCACAATGGGATTGAGACGAGTACCAGGATTTCTTTAGATTATGTAATATGTAATAATTGAATGTTGTATTAATTATTTCATATATGATAATTGCATTCATTGTTCGAGTTTTATTATAAACTCTTTTATTTAGTTTGACTAAATTTAATACTTTGTATATCCGAGTAGATTGTAAGACAATGTTGAACCCTATTCAAGTGAATAGGACGAACTTAGTATTTTGTCCCTAGTCACTCAATGAGGTGACGTTTCGCAGTGACTAGATTGTAAGTCGGTCGATGGTTGGTTCAGCACCATGGGGTCATGGAGATGACTGGTCGATTAGATAGACAAACTGTGTGACACTCTGTCGGACAGTGACATTTGTAGAGACCCTTAAATCAATTAATTGATGTCTAGTCGTGGCAGGGTCTTATATCTTATTCCTATGAGTCGATTCTTTTGACTGGCGACTGTCTATCTGAGTCGGTGCAATTTCGGATTTGTTTTGGTTGATGTTCTAGGTCGTGCCGTAAAAGGAGGCCAATGGACATCTTCTGGGTCATGGTGATCTGCATCATACAGAGTAGATGAATCAACATGAATTGTCCACCCACGTTGGGTACAAACATCTTTAGGCCACTCGAGGAATAGTTACTGTAAATGCGTGGCCACGCTCGGAAAGGGATATATGGTAGATTTTACGGTCAGACAGTTACTCTCTATATCGAGAAAACCACTCTAGATATAATCAATCGCATGTGCGGCCTGAAAGACACCTTGCGTTGAGTGGGAGATGTGATAAAGAGACAAGAGAATTGGTGACGCACACTTGTGTCAGACAAGAGGGAGATTGTTGGAGTAGGTGTCCTTCACAATAGTGCGCCACATAATAAATCTCATTAAGAAATATAATTGGGATATTTATTGACTATATATATATATATGATTAGTCAGTTGATTAATGTAAATCAATAACGGTTGACTGACTAGAATTTGACGTTATTGTCGTATTACGGCGCTGATCAACTGATCCCTTTCAGTCACACCTATCGGATGAAATCCAAATAGTAACTAATTATTTGTATAAGATACATTTGAGTAGTCCATTACAAATATTTGATATGTACGAGAGTTAATTGTTAGAAATTGAGTTAATAACTCAAATTCGATTAAGTTTATTTTTCAATTATGCAATAATTGACTAATAAATTTATATCTTATTTTAATATGATTAAATAAGATCTAAATTAGTAATTAATCGTTAATTTACTAAATTATTTGAGGTTTGACATATATTTTGAGGTAGAGGTAATTAGTTAATTATATTTACAAGGAGTTGTAAAATAAATTAACTAAGTATTGTGGTATCCATTATATATTGATATAATGGTAAAATATCACTTTAATGTTAAGTACATATTATTTAATTATTTGTGTCATATAATTGTTATATGATCAAATTAACACTTAATTATATAAGATAATTAAGCATATGATTAATAAGTATTTGTGGGACAAATATCAAAAATCAAAATGGACCATAAAAGGCCACATGTGGCCGGTTATAGTAGTAGTGGAGGGTGATGATGGTTGCTCTTGTTCATGCTAACAAGTCACCAAGTGATTATGACATGAATAGTACACCAAAATCATTTCAACTAATACTACACTCCACCACCTTGCATGAGAATAAAATAAGAACAAAAATCACCTACAATTGCTTGTAAAGGGCCGTCCATTGTGCCTATATAAGGCCAATTGTTCAATTTTCTTCTCTAATTCATTCTTGATTTTCATTCTACATCTCTCTAAAACTTCAACCTCTCACTAAACTCTCATAATACTAATATTTACAAAGTATTACTAGTGTAGTAATATATACTAATATTAGTAGTATTTTATCTATCTTATTATCTAGTTAATAATAAGGTTAGATTATTTGGTATCATCTTGGTGCAACTTAAATGAGGTCTTTTATTTTGAACATTGTTTTAGGATCATCCTTGATTATAGCTCAAGATCAATAAGAAGGAGTTCTTATTGTGCCCATTTATTTCCATTTTAATATGAGGAAATTTCTTTTTTTATATAATGTCTTTATATTTGCATGCATGTTACATAGATCATTAAACATTAAATTAACAAGTAATTTAGTAACTAATTATAGGAATCTAATTAAGGTCTATGGACTTTCAGTTGTTACGTAAAACGTTTTTGAGATTGATGATGGGTCTTTAAACTCTTACCCTAATAATAACTAATATAATATCTAGTCCCACCTAGTCCAATTTCATCTCGATACTAACTTAGCCTATGTTGGTTCACCAGCCTAAATTTGACTGTAAACGATTAAACGACCGTTCAATATATATATATAATATATATATATATTACTTGAGTCAAAAGTAAAAAGAAATTACTATACCAATAAAATCCAACTCATAGCAAAAATAAGAAATTTAAAATGGCTAAAGTTAAATTTATCGACTTTAATAAAAATAACACTACTAATTAGTCATTATTCTTAGTATTATATGTAAATAACACTTGAAAATAGTATTTACCCAAAATCGAGTATTAAAATATACATATCGGTGTATAAAAATAACTAGTGTTAACTCCCCTCTTGTTCGTCTGTTCCCGTTGTTCACTATGATAATTTAGAAGCTAGGTTGAACAATTAGGTCAAGTTTATTTAAACTCAAAATCTCACATATTTTTATTTTATTATGTACTACTGCCTTCGATTCACATAATATCCTTACATTTTTATTATCTTTGAAGTATTTTTTAATCAAGTATAAGGAACCAAATAATAGTACACTTCTAGTCTAAATATGGTCAGACTCTCGGGACAAGGCGTGTACCCGATTCGAGATGTGTCTAGGCATGCACACATCAAAGACTCGGTCGAAAAAACAAAATCGAGTATCCTAAATGCGACAGGGCGGCCAACGCTAGAGGCGGATAGAGAATAAGTATACCAATCTTGGCAGGGCGGTCACTTAGAAAGGTTATACAATAACGAGTACCCATACCATGAGGTGTCGTGAAAACGGTCAAGCAAGTACGCTACATGCAAATAACACCACCTCGCAAGGATACAACATTTGACGGCCGGGTCGATCAACTCTAAGCGTTCGTCTCCCAATTATCGTCATATCCTCACTAACAAACAATTGAATGTACCTCTATCGCTCTAACACAAGGTCTAACGAGTATAAGGGTATAAACGAGAAATGAGAGTTCATTATCATCCAACAACCAAGACTCGACCGACTACTCAAGGCATAAATATATTAAATGAGTTAAACATCCAAATCGTCACTAAGCATGTGAGTAAATCATTTGAGACACAAATTAGTCCTTATATAATTATAAGAGGTCATTGCATAAAGTTATAACGTAAACTAACCATGGGAACCGTAACATATGGATTTATTTAAGAAAAACGAAAGAAGAAGCTACGGGGGGTTCTGGCCGGTCGGCTAGACCGGGGGCCAGTCGGCCGGCTAAGAACCAAGGACTCAAGGAAAAATTGCAGAATCGATTCAGGAACACCTAGTCGGTCGGCCAGCTAGGAGCCACGCAAGTTTCAAAAGCAAGGAAATTAGGGGTCCCCATTTGGTTGACCTACTGGGAGATTGCCTCAAATCTGATCACTACACAAAAGAAAGCAAAGGAGGGTTCTCAGTTGGCCGGCCGGTCAGCCGGCTAGGAGCCACGACACTCAAATATGCACAATTTCAATACAATAGGATCTTAACCGGCCGGCTAGGCCGCTGGCCGGTTGGCCGCCTAGGAACCACTGTGCTCGTCTTTCACCAATTCTCCAACTTAAACACTTCAAAACTAAAACCCATTTACTAACATCAACATAAATAAGCATAAATCATTATTTAACATAACATATGAGCATCATAACATTCCATATGACATTAAAAGCATAATTAAACTATCATTTAAGACTTAAGTACAAGTTTTGGTAACAAGAATGTAATTCATCATGAACACCACCAAGTTCCATCAAATTAAGACATACAAGATTCAATTCAACAATTAAATACATTGTAGTCGTAGATCTATACTGGCATCTAAAAAAGAACTCATCTTTAACATAAAAACAAGCCTAAAACACATAAAAAAGCACATAAAATGTAATAACGAGTAACCTGTCAACATTACCTCATTTAGCACTCTAAATTGTCAACTAACCATGCTTGACTCATCCAAACTTGTCCCCTAACAAAAAACTCGAGGAAATGAGTGAAAATACTTAACCCTTGAAAGACGGATTTGTATAAATCTAAAGAAAGGTGGCGTCTTTCTTACATAGAAAGAAGTAGGGCGAGACAAGGAGAAGAATAGTGATAAAATGGTTCCGATTTGTGAAGAATTGAGTGATATATGATGAATCTAGGTTTTGATAGAAGATGAGTGTTAGTGGTGTTTGTTGAGAGGAGAATTTCAGAATTTTTGGTGAAGGAGATGAAGTTGTGAGAGCTTATGTGAGGGTTTTATGAGCAGAAAAGAGAACGGAAAAAGGCCTATAAGCAATACTAGACCCAACAACACTAGCTGAGTTGATTATCATTTAGAACACGCATCTTAAGTCTCACTACATACCTAAGACGGTCATTATTATTAACATCATTATTATTATACATGTAAGACAACAATTTTTTAAAAATGGATTTAGAGTATGAATTAAATAATAAATTAGTTAATTAAGTTATAAATTCTAAACAATAATTTCGGAGCTGTTACGTAAAATCACCCACCTTTAGAAAGTTTCGTCCTTGAAAATTGAAAATTGAAAACAACTCTCACAAGGACAAAAATCGATTTTTTTCAAAATCGAAATTCAAAACTCTAATCTGGAGCCACATTTCAATATCAAGGCTTTTCGCAAAAAGGTTGAAGGGGAGTTATCAAAAGTTTAAACCTTTATCAATGGATTGAAAGAGTGCCCGTCGCAAACAAGAACTCTAAACATCCACTTCAAAGAAAAGTCAAAATAAAAAAAACTGAAAATCAAGACAAGCTTCAGTAAGTGCGGAACTAGTCACTAGACTTCTCTAATAACAAGTCCAAGCATCTAATTAAACACAAAATCAGGGGAAAAAAAAGCAAAAGAAATGCATTTTCACAAAATGAAAGTAAAAAAATCCATTTTTTAGACTTCTTTTAAAGGATAATTTGGAATTTCTCTCAAAGTACAAGCTCAAGGTAACTAGACATTGCACCCACATAAAAGCAATTTGCGCATCACAATCACAAATCATGGTAATAAAATATACGCACAACAAGCAAAATGAAATAAAACGGACTCTTAGGGGTAGAATGGCTTCAATAGAGTCGACAAAAAGATTCATACATATGAAGTTATAGCGACGACAAGGTAAAGTACCAACAAAACGATTATCGAAGAGAATAAGAGTGGAATCAAGGACGAAGTACTACGAGCATCAATTATATAGAGGGTCAACTGGAAGGGCAACAACAGACTAATGATACACAAAGATACATTTTATTCCCAAAAGAAAGAATAACAAGATAGATAAGAGAGAAATGAACGGCAAAGCTTTTGCTCAAAGAGGGAGAAAGCCTAAGAACTGGGAAAAATACTAAACACTCCACTCCAATACCAAAATCATCATGATCAAGTTCTAGGGCATTTTTGCCAACCCAACCTATAGCCATATCATTCCAGGGGCTTTCTCGATTTAACATCGCAACTCCGCTAATAAACTAGTCCTCTAGAGAATATAACTCATCTCAGTTATACCTTAACCGCTTCCAATCATTAGATCCCACAAAATTCTTGACAATCACAAGGCCAAAGCTACGAACCCAAATTCATGGTATCCAACTATCATTAACTAAGGTCTATCGACAAGGAAAAGTCCACAATTAATTAATCCACATGAAAGATCCCTTAATATATCATAACATCCTTGTTTCAATCATTATTACCCTCGAAACCACAAGCATAGATAATCATATCTAGAAAAACATAATTACCACCAACCACAAGATGAATGGGCTCACCATTCCAATTCTTCGATCCAAATCACTTCAAGGCTTACAATCCCAAACATAAAGAAAATTCTCATTCACAAACCATAAAATCTTAAGAGAGGACATTAAAAGTTCCATATCACGTATGGCCAAGCACATGGCGATGAGGCAACTATTTATATCATCTAGCTCATCTTTGACTCAAGATGCATCGATCTTCACTTATGAAAATATTCCTCAAACCTTTGGTCTCCGGACTTAATTACCGTAAAGTAAAGTTTCTTTTAGAATTCAACGTTTAGAGACATATAATTCCCAAATGATCTCCACGGCAACTATTATAATAATAAACAAAAGCAAACTATCATTCCAATAAACTCGAATCTCGAACTAACACCACAACATCAACCTCGAAAATTTAAAGCCGCTAAGAGAGGATACCTTACCACTATTAAGGTTCATTCTAAAGCTTAAGCTTTATTTTCCTTGATCAAATATCAACATGAAATTTACTCACCCAAAAACACATATTCTAGATCAAGAATCTTCAAAGTACATTACACTCATTCTCTGCGCCAAACAAACAAGATATCTAACCCACTAGAGGAAAGAAGCGATAACGAGCTGGGGACCGATAAGAAAACAGAAAGAGAGCACGGGCATAAATGTGTACAAGATTAAACCAGAGGAACACTGAAAATAACGAGATTAAAAGTAAGAGATGGAGCAAATACTAGAGTTATGAGGATAGCCAAGTAGAGCAGAATATATGAGAATTCAATTTCTTAAAGATCGAGTTCAACAAAACTTGCAAGAAAAGGAAATGGAAAAAGGATGATGGTACGGGTAAATATACAAGGTTTAATCTACAAAATTTCTCCTTTCAAACATAGGGTGACGGCAAAAAAAAAAATTTCTCTACAGAATACTTCTCATAAGAGACCGTGCTACCACAAATCATTAAAAGAAGGTACACTAAAATTCGACAAATCGATTACTTTCGAATTCATCCATCTTTTCACATAACACGGATTCCCAAAAGCGGAATTCCAACTCAAGAATAATAACATTCTTTTAACTCCAATATTCAACACAACCTCAAAGGTTTCAAAAACCAAAGGGTTAACAAAGACTTCTCTATACTAGGTCCTTTGCAACTCATATAGCCCACGGGCTATCTCATACCCGAGTACAACACCATTAAACTTTACTCCTTAGTTAGTCCTCAAGTAACAAGGTTCATCTTACCATAGCATCATATTATCTCAAACGAGTCTCCGATAGCATAAATTAAGGGCACAACTTTGAACCGAAGAATTAGAGCTAACCGACATTCCATCAAGACTATACTTCTATAAGAAATATTTTGTCCTCAAAAGCTTTTTTCCAACTCAAGTCATTAAACCAAAGCTTCTCCCTTAAACCAACTAGTCTCACATAGGCATGCTCCACAAGACAACACTAATACTATTAAACTTCTAAATCCAAAAGATTAGGTCACCAACAAACTTAAAAGTCTAAGGCTATCCATTTAACCTTACATCATCAATTCCCTGATTCACTCACACATATATCGTGGCAAACACCTATGCACTACAGTCTCCAAACACGTCTCACCACACTTTCCCATGATACAAAAACTCACCACTATGAGGTGATGCTCGGATTCACACAACTTTTCTTAAGGTCTCAACTTTCAAAAGGGCAAGGTGTCCATAAGAGGTCAAACGAAGAGAAAGATACCAAAATAAATTGGAGGAAAGTAACAAGAGAAATTTCCAATGAGATAAGGAATTGAAAGATTAAGAAGCATCAAGGTAGAGGGAAGAGAGCAAGGCATACTACGAAAAGGAAAGATATTCGATGAGATGGAAACACACTTCATTCATGATCGTCATTCTTCGATCTTCGTAAAAGGGGTACCTCTTATAGCTATCACTTGATCAATCTTGAGACATTAGAACCAAGCAAGCATTACATCACTAAAACAATCAAAAAACAAGTTAGATCTAACAATCATAAAGCACACTAAAGACTACCACTTTAGGTCCTCAAGTCTACCCATCTCTAATTCATTATTCATTGGTCAAGTTATTTAACGTTGGGGTGCACGAATATGCGTCGGGAGCGTTATAGCTCTTATACCAACTGTGACACCCCGCAATTTCGCAGTAAAGTAAGCACATAGATTTGCAGCAAAAAACACGAGATTTTTAAAACTTTAAAGGAAAAACCACGAACGTCAATTTAAGTTATAATTGCTTACTTAATAAATCATTTATACAAATTGCAACTTAAATAAATACAAGGGATCCCGATCCCTTGATAAAATACACAAATAAGATAATAAAACTAATATAAGCTACAACGCTAAGGGTAAATCGATGTAAGTACAACGCTCGCAATGTCACTCATCAAAGCCACATGCAACACCGACCTGTAACATGTTCATTCATGAAACATGAATGCCACAACCAGTGGGGAGTAACTCGGGGTTCTCCCAGCCATATCACATTATAACGTATATAACAAGAGCATATAAACATACATTATCATCATCAAATATAAACAATGTCATCATCATATAAACAAAAAATATAGTCATCTTATATAAACAATATCATCATCATGTATACATCATTATTATCAAGTGACCAAGACTTAGAAAAGACTCACCTTGGCAACGATATCGCTACTAACGGCTTGCATCTCATCGTTAGTGACCATATAGTCAAAGAGGTTGAGGGCACGACTCACAAGAAAGCACAAGGCATTTAAACATCCATTTCACAATCCACCAATCATGATGAATATGAAAAAACACTCTCACGGTAAGTGAAACGCACTAGCATCTGCACATAGCATGACAAGACGACTCTAGAATCTAATCCTCTCGGTAGGACTACGATAATAGTATGGTCCTACTCTAAATTTGGCATGACTCTCGGGACAAGGCGTGTATCCGATTCGACATATGGCTACGCATGCACACATCCAAGACTCGGTTAACAAAACAGAAGCCGAGTACCCCAAATCCGGCAGGGGGGCCAACGGCAGAGGCGGATAGAGAATATGTATACCAATCTTGGGAGGGCGGCCAACAAGAAAGGTTGTCACAATGACGAGTACTCATCCCATGAGGCGTCGTGAAAACGGTCAAGCAAGTACGCTACATGCAAATAACACCACCTCACAAGGATACAACATTTGACGGCCGGGTCGATCAACGCTAAGTGTTCGCCTCCCAACAACGTCGTCATATATTCACTAACCACAATTAAATGTACCTATATCGCTCCGACATAAGGTCTAACGAGTATAAGGATACAAACGGGAAATGAGAGTTCATTATCATCCAACAACTAACACTCAGCCGACTACTCAAGGCATAACGTTAACTAACCATGGGAACCGTAACATATGGATTTATATAAAAAAAACAAAAGATGGAGCTACACGGGATTATGGCCGGTCGGCTAAACTGGCAGTCGGCTAAGAACCAAGGCCTCAAGGAAAAATTGCAGAGTCGATACATGAACTCATTGTCGGTCGGCTAGGTCGGCTGCCGTTCGGCCAGCTAGGAGCCAGACAAGTTTCAAAATCAAAAAAATGAGGGGTCCTTATCTGGTCGGCCGACTGGGAGATTGCCTCAAATCCGGTCACTACAAAAGAGAAAATAAAGGAGGATTCCCAGCCGGTCGACACTAGTTGAGTCGATTATCATTACAAACACGTCTCAAGGCCCACTGCGCACCTAAGACTGTCATTATTATTAACATTATTATTATTATACACGTATGGAAATTTTTTTATAAAAATGGATTTAAAATATAAATTAAAAAATAAAGTAGTTAATTAAGTTATAAATTCTAAACGGGAATTTCGATGGTGTTACTGTGACAACCCTCGCGAATGCGGAAATAAAACATACGAGCATGTGATTTAATAAGCGGAAATACGGTATTTTAAAAACCTTTATACATGCAAGATAAGTATACGAGGAGTGTCAAATTACAAACCGAATACAAAATACTATAAGATAAGAGACATAGTCTCTCAAAAAGTTAACAATGTCAAAGTGATTAGCAAACTAGCTAATTAACGAATAGAGGTGAATCTTCCAGGGACAACACCCACTAGCTCACACCCGAACCCAAAATATCAAGCAAAAAGCCATCCATGCAAGCAACCTGTTCATCCATGAAAAACATGAACGCCACAATCAGTGAGGAGTAACTCCGGGTTCTCCCAGCCATATCACATTAAACGTACATAAAAGGAAATACAAAATAGAAGCATGCATATATAGATATACATGTGAAATACGATAAGGATAGATAGGCAATTCGATATAAAATGATAAGAGCATAAGAGTTACAAGTCCGAATCCATCATGTTATACAAAGACTCGGGAAAGACACTCTTAGGCAACCGAATACGCTCACTAGAGCTTACATCTCACCGTTAGCGGTAGAAGTTTGATAAGATTGAGACTCGACAAACAAACCATGCCAAGTCATGCAATGATCATGAATAATCAATCATGTAATCACGCATCCAAACATAACGACACAAAGACGACATCTCTCACGGTAAATGAAACGCACTAGCACTGTGTACATGGCAAGTATGATTAAAAGGCATCCACGAGATAAACATTTCCCTGAACGCATACACGATCACACTTCGTATATGTGGACTAATTTCCTCCGGTAGGACGTCGATAATAATACGGTCCTAGTCTAATCCTGGCCAGACTCTCGGAATAACGTGTTCCGATTCGACATGCGATAAACGTTTCGCATCCAAGACTCGGTCAATCATAGACGTTGAGTACCCCAAATTCGGTAGATACAATTCACGAAAGAGGCGGAAAAGAGCACAAGCCTCATAACAAGCGGTACGCTACATGCAAATAACACCACCTCGCAAGTATACAACATTTGACGGCCGGGTCGATCAACGCAAAGCGTTCGCCTCCCAACAACGTCGTCGTATGCCCACTAACACATGCAATTAAGCATTAGGATACCTCCCCGTTCCGACATTCCAGCCTTACGAACGTGGAGGTAGCCAAGGGAATGAGAGTACAAAGCACATAACAAAATAGTGCTCAAACTGTAACATTTGTAAAACCGACTCAAAGTGGGACATACCAAAAACCGTCACAAAACATGTGATACAAGCGAATGAAAAATCATATATTCAAAACCTTAATATTATAAGTCACTACGTAAAATTATACGATAAACGAATCATGCGAACTATTATAAATTACGAGTTTTAGAAATTGTAAGAAATAAAACACAGCCGTGTTGCCGGCCGGTCAGAGGACCGGCGGCCGGTATCCCGGCTCGCGCCTCAAGCCAAAACAAAAAATCACAATGAAAATGCAGTGTGTTCCAGGCCGGTCTGGGGGCCGGCAGCCGGGCACCCGGCCAGGAGCACCTCTACACAAAAAATCCAACTTTCCCTACTGATGTGTTCCCTGCCGGTGGGCAGACCAACGGCCGGTCACCCGGCTGGGAACCCCAGTTCACCCATGAGCTTCTTAAACTTGCTCAATAAATATCAATTCTCATATTTAACTTCTAATAATTATCAACAATCAATATTCATCATCAACAATCATTAACTAACAACAATCATTATCAATAACACAATTCCTAAGCTTTCTAATCGTATTCTAAATACGAATTCTAACATAAAAAGCATGTAAAACACGTAAATGATATCGAGTAACCCTTCACCGTTACCTTTATGCGTCTTTACTCCGCGTCAAGGTCCTCTTCAATTAAGAAATAGTCTTTGTCGGGATCTTGAAGGTCACCACCTACAAATAGTTAATAAAAGATGAAATTACTTCACCTTGAGAAAGACGGAAAGTTTGAAAAGCGATAAATACGGTAATTTTATTACCAATACGGATAGAGGAAGCTAAGAGGGGAAGAATAAGACGAACTTACGTGAATTTGAGCGAGAAACGAATGAGTTATGACGAATCTAAGCTTGGAAAGATTATGGAAGCAAGGTTTTTTTGGAATTTCTTAAGGAAGAAGAAATGTTGTGTTTGTGTTGGAATGAAATACGTTAAGGGGACTATGAGATGTGTAAGGGAAAAAGTCAACAAAAGTCAAAGACGGCTTTAGACGGGATTTACTTGAAATCTCGCGTAAAATCCAAATACGAACTCGGAAATTCTAAATTCGACACAGGAAATTAAATTATAAATTAAAACTAAATTTCGCTGAAAAGTATCCGTAAAATATTTTTACTATAAAAATAGGGTACATTTACGGGTGTTACAATCACCCCACCTTTTAAAAAGTTTCGCCCTCGAAACTTGAGGGAAAGAAATATACCTTATTCGAATAGACTCGGATATTTACTACGCATAGAAGCTTTCGTTTCTCAAGTCTCTTCTTCGACATTAGCACATCTCCACAAGATTTTCACTAAAGGAACCATCTTACTTCTCAACTTCTTATCCTTGCGATCTAGGATGCGGATCGGCTTCTCTTCAAATGATAGATTCGGTTCAAGCTCGGGCATTTCCTTTTGAAAGACATGGCTTGGATCACTTACATACTTTCTCAATTGAGAAACATGGAATACATTATGAACCCTAGCCAAATTCGGGGGCAAATCAAACTTGTAAGCAACGGCACCTATCCTTTTCACAATATCAAAGGGTCCAATGTATTTCGGGCTCAATTTACACTTAACACCAAATCGTTTAACACCCTTCATTGGAGATACTTTCAAGAACACTTGATCCCCAACTTCAAATTCTAAAGGCCTTCTTCAGATATCGGCATAAGACTTTTGACGGTCTTGAGCGGCTTTCATTCTATCACGAATGACCTTCACATTATCAACAGTCTCAACAAGAACATCGGGGCCTAAGTCACGAACATCACTCAATTGATTCCAACATATAGGACTCCGACATTTCCTTCCATAAAGAGCTTCATAAGGAGCCATCTTGATCGATGCATGATAACTGTTGTTGTAAGAAAACTCCACCAACGGTAGACTCTTTTCCCAACTAGATTGGAAGTCTTGAGCACAAGCCCTAAGCAAGTCTTCTAAAGTCTGAATAGTCCTCTCGGTCTGACCATCCGTAGCGGCATGAAATGCGGTACTCATCAACAACTTACTACCCATGGCTTCTTGTAAAGCCTTCCAAAATCTCGAACAGAATCTCGGATCTCCTTAGGAACACCATGGTATCTAACAATCTCATCAACATAAGCCTTCGCTAGTCGATCCAAACTCCAGGTTTCTTTGATCGGAATGAATCTAGCACACTTGGTCACACGATCAACAACAACCCAAACGGCATCTTTACCTCCAACGGTCCTCGGCAAAGCCATAACAAAATCCATAGAAATAGATTCCCACTTCTATAGCGGAATATCCAACGGTTGTAACAATCCACCGGGCCTCTTGTGTTCAATCTTCACTTGTTGGCAAGTAAGACATCTTCCAACATAAGACACAACATCACCCTTCAAGTTCGGCCACCAAAACTGTAGCTTCAAGTCTTTGTACATCTTATCACCTCCGGGGTGAATAGAATAAGGGGAAAGGTGAGCTTCATCAAGAACTCGCTTCCTCAAATCAAGAGCATTAGGAACAAATCAACGGCCATGGAAACGAAGAACACCTTCATCATCAAACTTGAAATCTTTAGCTTTACCTTCAAGAAGTTTGGCTTGAATAGACTTGTAGGTAAGATCATCAACTTGGCTTTCGCGGATCTCACGGAGAAAAACAGGTTCAGCGGTCATAGCACCAACATAAACAAATCCACGCTTCACGAATTCCAACTTCAATCTTCTAAACTCGGCACAAAGATCATCGGGTGCTTTCCTACTAAGAGCATCGGCAACAACATTAGCCTTCCCTTCATGGTACAATAACTCAAAATCATAATCATTCACCAATTCCAACCATCTTCTTTGTCTCATATTCAACTCTTTTTGAGTAAATATGTACTTCAAACTCTTGTGATCGGTGAATATACGACAATGAACTCCAATAAGATAATGTCTCCACACTTTCAAAGCATGAACAACGGCGGCCAATTCCAAATCATGAGTAGGATAGTTCACTTCATGAACTCTCAACTGTCTTGAAGCATACGCCACCGCCTTCCTATTTTGCATAAGAACACAACCCAATCCCATTTTAGAAGCATCACAATAGACATCAAAGTTTACTCCATCTTCAGGCAAAGTCAACACCGGAGCAGTAGTTAACCTTTTCTTTAACTCTTGAAACGCGGCTTCACAAGCTTCATTCCATAGGAACTTGGTTTCCTTCTTCAACAACTGGGTCATCGGTCTAGCAAGCTTAGAGAAATCCTTGACAAATCTACGGTAATAACCAGCTAAACCAAGAAAACTTTGAATCTCTCTAATATCGGTCGGACTCTTCCAATCAACAACGGCCTCAATTTTAGAAGGATCCACCATTACACCCTCTTTAGAAATCACATGCCCAAGAAAGGACACCTTAGGTAACCAGAATTCACACTTGGAGAACTTAGCATACCACTTCTGACGACGGAGAACACCCAAAATAGTCCTTAGATGAATAGCATGCTCTTCTTCGGACTTGGAGAAAATAAGAATATCATCAATGAACACCACCACACACTTGTCAAGATATTCACTAAATGTGCGGTTCATTTGATCCATAAAGATAGCGGGAGCATTCGTCAATCCAAATGGCATCACCTTGAACTCATAATGACCATACCTTGTACTAAAAGCGGTCTTCGGAATATCAACATCACGAACAGGAATTTGATGATAACCGGATCTCAAATCAATCTTGGAAAAAGTAGAAGCACCCTTTAGTTGATCAAACAAATCCTCACTTCTTGGTAAAGGATACCTATTCTTTATTGTAATCCGATTCAATTCACGATAATCAATACAAAGCCTCATAGAACCATCTTTCTTCTTCACAAAAAGACAGGAGCACCCCAAGGTGAGGCACTTGGTCGAATAAAACCCTTTTCAATCATATCATCTAGCTGCTTTCTTAATTCCTTCAACTCGGTTGGAGCCATACGATGAGGAGCTTTGGCTATGGGTCCAGAACCAGGTACAAGATCAATAGAGAACTCAACATCACGCTCGGGAGGAATCCCGGGCAAATATTCAGGGAATACATCAACGAATTCACGAACAATAGGCACATCTTCAATACTTGGCAAAGAGGTAATTGAAGAAGTCATAATACACAAGTATGCTTGGTGACCTTTTCTAACCATACTTACCAATTTCATAGCGGAAATCAAAGACACACCTTTTCGGGGATGAGATCCCTTATAGGTTATTCTAACTCTTAAAGGACTCTTTAAATAAATCTTTTGATCACGACAATCAAACCTAGCATGATACAATGCTAACCAATCAATACCTAGGATTATATCGAACTCTCCTAGAGGGACCTTAAGAAGATTAGCGGGGAAGATAGAACCCGCAATAGATATTGGGACATTTGGATATAAGGTAGAACAAGAGATAATATCTCCGGATGGTAAGGATATGGGAGTATCCTCACTAAATGTAGGCTCGATAGATAATTTATTAGCATAAGTCGAAGACACAAAAGACATTGAAGCACCGGTATCAAAAAGAATAAGACACGGTTGCTCTAAGATTGAGAACATACCCGTAATGATCTCTGGATGAGCATCGGCTTCGGCACGGCTCATGACAAAGATAGAACCCTTAGGTTTAGCAGGAGGAGGAGGGGGCAACTTTCGATCGGAGCAATCCTCATAACGGTGACCACCCTTTTGACAAAAGTAGCAAAGATAAGGTCGGTTGGAACAAGGCACACCGGGATGGTATGGTTGTCTACAACGGTTACATTGACGACCTTGAGCTTGAGCTTGAGGAGCATAAGGCCTATGAGCCACATTTGAAGTAGCTCTAGGAATAAAAGGAGCAGGATTTCTTGTATTTTCATTTGAAGGAGGATTAAATCTCCTCTTGTTAGCATAAGAGTTAGAGGAAGACGGAATAAACGGCCTCTTCCCATAAACATTTGGCCTAAGAACATAAGAAGGAGAGGGATTATTCATCAAAGCTTCATCTCTAATAGCCTTGATGGAATTCTTGGCCCACAAAGCATCATCATAAAGATCCCCAAAGGAAGTAGTATTCCTTCTCACTTTACTTTAAAGAACGGCACTCAGCTTGTTGCGGTAATAGAAGGCTCGGTCCTCGTCATCTCGGATAAGTCTTGGAACAAAATGAGCAAGCTTATTGAACTCCGTAGTGAAGTCCTGAGCTGACAAGTTGCCTTGCTTAAAGTCAATGAACTCCTTGAGCCTTTGTTGCTTAAGCTCTTTAGGATAGAATCTACCTTCCACAAGAGCTTTGAAACAAGCCCAGTTGAAGTCCTCTTCAAGAACAGCGGTGGCACTAGTGATAGCCCACCAATTATCAGCTTCCCTCACAAGGAAGTGCTTGGTGATCCTCACCTTGTCCTCTTCGCGGACTTGGTATAGATCGAACTGCTTCTCCATCTCACGGAACCAATCGGATAGCTCCGTAGGGTCCGGTTCTCCACCATATGGTACAATTTTACTCCTAGCTATTTGTCCAGCTACCCATGCGTAGCCACCTTGATGGTTATCTTCCCTTCGAGGGGGAACTTGGTTGGCATGAGCTAAAGCTGCATCTTGCTGATTTTTCAATACTTGAGTAAGAGCTTCCAACACGACATTCTCTACCATTCGTGGTCTAACCATCTTCATAAGAAACAAAAACAAATTAAGTTACTCCTATCAATTAGCATAAACAAATAGACTACCAAGTAAAGTCCTTAACTTCTACCCATCTCTCATTTATTATTTCAAGGTCAAGTAGTTAAAGTTTAGGGTTCACGTGTGTGCGTCGGGAGCGATAAAAGATCTGATACCAACTGTGACAACCCTTACGAATGCGGAATTAAAACATACAAGCATGTGATTTAATAAGCGGAAATACAGTATTTTAAAAACCTTTATACATGCAAGATAAGTATACGAGGAGTGTCAAATTACAAACCGAATACAAAATACTATAAGATAAGAGACGTAGTCTCTCAAAACGTTAACAATGTCAAAGTGATTAGCAAACTAGCTAATTAACGACTAGAGGTGAATCTTCCATGGACAACGCCCGCTAGCTCACACCCGAACCCAAAATATCAAGCAAAAAGCCATCCATGCAAGCAACATGTTCATCCATGAAAAACATGAACGCCACAATCAATGGGGAGTAACTCCGGGTTCTACCAGCCATATCACATTAAACGTACATAAATGGAAATACAAAATAGAAGCATGCATATATAGATATACATGTGAAATACGATAAGGATAGATAGGCAATTCGATATAAAATGATAAGAGCATAAAAGTTACAAGTCCGAATCCATCATGTTATACAAAGACTCGGGAAAGACACTCTTAGGCAACCGAATACGCTCACTAGGGCTTACATCTCACCGTTAGCGGTATAAGTTTGATAAGATTGAGACTCGACAAACAAACCATGCCAAGTCATGCAATGATCATGAATAATCAATCATGTAATCACGCATCCAAACATAACGACACAAAGACGACATCTCTCACGGTAAATGAAACGCACTAGCACCGTGTACATGACAAGTATGATTAAAAGGCATCCACGAGATAAACATTTTCCTGAACGCATACACGATCACATTTCGTATATGTGGACTAATTTCCTCCGGTAGGACGTCGATAATAATACGGTCCTAGTCTTAACCTGGCCAGACTCTCGGAATAACGTGTTCCGATTCGACATGCGATAAACGTTTCGCATCCAAGACTCGGTCAATCATAGACGCCGAGTACCCCAAATTCGGTAGATACAATTCACGAAAGAGGCGGAAAAGAGCACAAGCCTCATAACAAGCGGTACGCTGCATGCAAATAACACCACCTCGCAAGTATACAACATTAGACGGCCGGGTCGATCAACGCAAAGCGTTCGTCTCCCAACAACGTCGTCGTATGCCCACTAACACATGCAATTAAGCAGTAGGATACCTACCCGTTCCGATATTCCAACCTTACGAACGTGGAGGTAGCCAAGGAAATGAGAGTACAAAGCACATAACAAAATAGTGCTCAAACCGTAACATTTGTAAAAACCGACTCAAAGTGGGACATACCAAAAACCATCACAAAACATGTGATACAAGCGAATGAAATATCATATATTCAAAACATTAATATTATAAGTAACTACGTAAAATTATACGATAAACGAATCATGCGAACTATTATAAATTACGAGTTTTAGAAATTGTAAGAAATAAAACACAGCCGTGTTGCCAGCCGGTCAGAGGACCGGCGGCCGGTACCCCGGCTCGCGCCTCAAGACAAAACCAAAAATCATAAAGAAAATGCAGTGTGTTCCAGGCCGGTCTGGGGGCCGGCGGCCGGGCACCCGGCCAGGAGCACTTATACACAAAAAATCCAACTTTCCCTACTGATGTGTTCCCAGCCGGTGGGCAGACCGGCGGCCGGTCACCCGGCTGGGAACCCCAGTTCACCCGTGAGCTTCTTACACTTGCTCAATAAATTTCAATTCTCATATTTAACTTCTAATAATTATCAACAATCAATATTCATCATCAACAATCATCAACTAACAACAATCATTATCAATAACACGATTCCTAAGCTTTCTAATCGTATTCTAAATACGAATTTTAACATAAAAAGCATGTAAAACACGTAAATGATATCGAGTAACCCTTCACCGTTACCTTTATGCGTCTTTACTACGAGTCAAGGTCCTCTTCAATTAAGAAATAGTCTTTGTCGGGATCTTGAAGGTCACCACCTACAAATAGTTAATAAAAGATGAAATTACTTCACCTTGAGAAAGACGGAAAGTTTGAAAAGCGAGAAAGACGGTAATTTTATTACCAATACGGATAGAGGAAGCTAAGAGGGGAAGAATAAGACGAACTTACGTGAATTTGAGCGAGAAACGAATGAGTTATGACGAATCTAAGCTTGGAAAGATTATGGAAGCTAGGTTTTTTTGGAATTTCTTAAGGAAGAAGAAATGTTGTGTTTGTGTTGGAATGAAATACGTTAAGGGGAGTATGAGATGTGTAAGGGAAAAAGTCAACAAAAGTCAAAGACGGCTTAAGACGGGATTTACTTGAAATCTCGCGTAAAATCCAAATACGAACTCGGAAATTCTAAATTCGACACGGGAAATTAAATTCTAAATTAAAACTAAATTTCGCTGAAAAGTATCCGTAAAATATTTTTACTATAAAAATAGGGTACATTTACTGGTGTTACAGTTACAGTCCTTCTCACTGGAAACCAACTCACGAATCATATGCAAACCCGCGCATAGGCTCTCTCCACCACGTATCACTTTAAGTTGGCCTCACCACAATCAGCGATGTCCCCACAAACTCATCTGAATGCAGTAGTGAGGCGCGTGAGCATGGCGGAGTCGAGCTTGAGCAAGGGAGCGGCGAGTTAAATGCTTTGTCTTTAATGGTGAGATGAACCGAACTCCGACGAAGGCAAAGAAGGAGCATGGGAGTCACCATGCTGGTCGACGGAAAGTGGTTAAGAGTGTTTTGGTGGTGGTACGGTTGATGTGGTGTTAATGGTGGGGTTTGATTTAATTTAGTTCAATTGATTGATTTTGTTTTGGTGATGTATGTTATGTTCTTTAATTTGTGAATAGGATTATGAATATTTGTTTGATAAAATATCTTTTATGGTTATGGGTGAATTACAATGTTTTTTAGTAAATTACATTTGAAATGGAAGAGAGATAAAACTATTAAAAATTGGCAAAAGAGAAGATGAAGATTGGAGAAGGAAGGATGAAAGGAGTAATGGAAGAAGATTGAAGCCTAGAAAGAAGAAGATGAAGATTAAAGGGAAAAAAGTGTGGCACCGAAAAAATGACCTACTACAATAAGTTAACTAAAAGACCAATTCTATTCAAAGTGGAGGGGGGTACTATTTGGTTTATTAGTAGTTGAAATAAAATTTGGAATATTTTGAGCCGTACACAAATAGTTTAGAGTATATCTATCAATTAATCCATTAGTAATGTATTCTTATGTACTGAGCAACATTTGTCCCTCGTTCATGCGACTGTAGGACATAGGGATGACAATGGATAGGATCTGGATAGGGTCCTATAAGATCCAGATCCAGATCCATATTGTATATGTTGGATCCAGATCCGCCCCATATCTGCAGGGTCCAAAATTTTCAGATCTATATACAGATCCGTGGATCAGGGTAGGATCAGGGTCCAAAATGGATCTGATCGTTTTCAAAATATTTTATTAAATTATTCATCTTTTAAATGTAATTTTTCTATTAAAATTACATAAAATGTATTAGAATGTTTAATAAGATTATAAGTATACATTATATCGTCATTTAACGTAATAAAGTAATTAATAACCGCGTAAGTTATTATTTGGATGAGGAAAAAGTTAATTTACAAATATTTAAATTGTATTATAAATTAAGAATGACCTATAAAATAAGTAAAATGACATATGGGAGTTGATTAAATTAGAAAATATTAGCATTATAAACTTTAGTTATCCTTTTATAATTAAAGTAAATTAAAAAAAAGAAAAGATATGGATCCGTGGGTAGGGTCTGGATCATAACAACAAGATCCATATTCAGATCCGCGCAAATTTTTTAGGATACATATCCGACCCATATCCACTGGATCCATAAAAATGAGATCCATATCCGCTCCACCAGGGTCCGAATCCGCAGATCTGGATCGGGTCCTGGATCCATTGTCATCTCTGGTAGGACACAATGCGAGTTAACTCAACAACAAGGGTCTCAACTTTGACATAATCAAGCTTTAAGGACCTCAACTTCATTTACATAGCTTTAAGGACCTCTATCTAGTTATTGGACAAAACTACCCTTGTTTATTATTTAATAGGAGTATTAATTTCATAATTATATTTTTATATAAAGATAATATATATATTTTTTTTAGGCCAAAAATAGTATTTATAAAAAAAATAACATGCTTAGTTTTATCCTCTACGCAACTACCCTCATTTTATACGAGTATATATCTACTGAAAATAAACAAGTACACACTTTAATCACTTGAAGTCTTTAACTTCGTCATTTTACTTTTTTTTTTTCTCTTTTTTTTGCATTTTCTAACACATTTCTCATGCACGCTTAAAATGATATAGATACATGTAGATGTCAACTTTTTAGTTGGTAAATCAAGAACCGTAATATTCATGATTTGGGTTTGAACCCTCGTCAGTGTCAAAACTGTCCTTATGGCTCCAATTGTACCAAAAAATAATATACATGATGCTAAAATTTTGAACCCGAATTCTCATTTGTGACCGAAAATTTTGTCACAAGATTGTGATGAACACTTTTCGTCACAAGATTACGACAGACCAAATGTGACCATTTTTATGAAAAAATGTAACCAATATCTGATAGGTAACATTTTATGAATGATTATTTTGTTATAAAATGCTAACATTTATTCCGTCACAAGCTTGAGACCGTCAAAAGAGAAACCAAATGTACTTTTTATAACTTTTTCCGTAACATTTAACTCGACTTTAAATTTGTGTTTTTTTTTGTATTTTATATAGTCGTAATTATTTGTGATGTGAGATTACCTTATTTAGTAGTATAAGGTAAATTCTCCTTTCACTAAGTTTAATTTATGTCTAAAATTTTCATCTTACACTTCTTTTATATCTCAAAGACGAACGTTTATTTGCAAGTTTATATATAGTAACATGCTATCTAGATGACTATATTCCTATAGAATGTAAACTTAAAAAAATAAATTTTTAATAAGTAAATTTCATTCTTGTATAAAATGTAAGCAAACTTTTTTGAAGTGGAATACTAATTTTCTTTATTTTTGTATGTGGTAATTGTAAATTGTAAGTATAAACAAGTGCAAGGGTAAATTTGTCCAAAATATTGTTTGAGATCCTTAAAGCTATGTAACTAAAGTTTGGGTCCTTAAAGCTATATTTTGTGAAAGTTGAGACCCTTCTAGTAGTGTTTACTGTTTACTCGACACAATGCTTGCCAGAGTGATCCGGCTATTTAACGAAAGCATAGACCACGACAAATGTCTTACTTGGATAGAAGGAATAGTGTTTTTGATTGAACAGCTTATGTGGTGGCAAACAAGGACATCTTATTTAGCCTCTTGTCCTGTCTACTTCACAACCCTCGTGTTCCTCATGGACCCAATAGATTTCCAATTCCTCCCATTAATAAACTAAAAAATAAAACGAGCATAGCTTAGAAACAAAGTTTTTATAAATTCATACGCCAATTTAACAACTTCCTCATTTTTATTAACCAAAAAAAACTTGCTCAATTTTCCGAAGCTAAATCACATTACAATATCAATCAGATGGATAATAAATCTTTAGACGTTGTAATGTACCCATGGTTTGCATACGGCCATATGATCCCATTTCTCCACCTCTCTAACAAACTCGCTGAAAACGGCCATAAAGTCACCTACATACTTCCTCCAAAAGCCGTAACCCGGTTACAAAACCTCAACCAAAACCCGACTCAAATCACGTTTCAGACAATCACGGTACCGCAAGTGGACGGGTTGCCAGTGGGTGCGGAAAATGTAACCGATATCCCAGACATAACTTTACACACCCACCTAGCCACGGCATTGGATAGGACCAGACCGGAATTCGAGTCCATAATGGAAGCAATAAAGCCGGATGTGATAATGTACGACGTGGCGTACTGGGTCCCGGAGGTGGCGGCGAAGGTGGGGGCTAAGAGTGTAGCGTTTAATGTCGTTTCGGCTGCGAGTGTGTCGTTGAGTAAGAGTGTGACTGATAAGATGGGTACTCCAGAGAAGCCTTTGACAGAAGAAGAGAGGAAAAAGAAGTTCGTTCAGTATCCTCACTTGATTCAACTCTATGGTGCTTTTGGTGAAGGTACCCTCTCCAACCCTTTTAACCTTTTTTCTAATAAAGTATACTCCATTATTGCTTATAATAGATAGAAAAATAACTTAGTATTCAGTGACGATATGACGATATCAATATACCCTGTATTTAGTTAAACAGAGTTTAGGTAGTGTCGACATTTTCCGAACGGTGTATGAAAAAGGACAAATTGTCCCAGTTCCCCACTAATTTAAAGGAAGGGGACTAGGGGAGTCGAGTTGCCTCTCACAACTACGAAGTACGGAGTATTAGTCAAGAGGAAGGACAAGTGTTTAATCAAGTGGGTTTCCATTTACCCTTTGTCCCAGTTCCCCACTATTTTAAATGAAGCAAAGTCGAGTTGCCTCTTACAACTACGAAGTATTAGTCAAGAGAAAAGACAAGTATTTAAGCAAGTGGTTTTCCATTTACCCTTTGAATTGCCTCTTTGTGAGAGACAATCCGAACCGTCTTATTTGTTTTTCAACGAGACTTAATGTATATCACATATTCTATGAGAATAAACCTTCGTAACTCTCAAGTCTAAACCAAAAACTAGGGAGTAAATAAAATGTACTACAGTATTTAAAGTTATATTTTGTGATAATATTGCCCATTTCTACTCTGGGAGATGAGACTTTTGATTATTTTTTGGAATTTTAGGAAAATTGTTGAGCATTGAAACAATTAATCGACTTATCTTCGTTGATTTCTATGTTATTTATTTACGGCTCATTTGTCACAAATTCACACTTAAGATGGGCAATTGAAGACGGATTGCATCCCATGTGTCACAGTTCAGTACTTTGTCGAACTGAGGTGTGCACCCTTACCCTACTCTTAGGCAAGAATGCAAGTAACAAAGGTACTCGTGCTAGTGAGGGGTCGTCCACTAGCACGCAACCCGGGACTCGGAACGTGTGTCGGGAATCGTAGTCACGGTTATAAACGTTCCGGCACACGAAAGCAATAAAAGTTCGCAATACTATTATTGAAAGCAATAGACAAGCAATATTAAGCTTAAAGATAAGAAGTGTTTTGATTGACTAGCACCTCTCATAAAGGCTTATTTGATAGTTTCATTCTCATAATAGTAAACATTACATGTGCAGAATAGCGATACGTTTTTTAAAAACCTAAAAACGTATCTTAAACATATAACTAAGGTCCAAGCTAAGCTTCGACAGGCAGGAAGTAAACTAATCCTGAAATACTACATAAATATAAAAACAGAATTAAAAATCATAAAAGCAAGAAGGAAATCTAATAGGTCGAAATAATCGGACTGCGCGCACAAATATGGAGGATTTGGCGGATTCTTACACCTTGTCACAAGGAGACAAATGTAAGAGCAAGTGGAGATATATTTAATTTCCCATTTCACTCACTGTGAGAGGAAATCCGCACCATTTTCATTGAAGACGAGTATGTCTCGTCTTCAATGACACCAACTTTGGATCCAATAACAATGGCCCCTAATGGTCTCTTTCTATATCTTTGGTCCTAGACTCCTAGGGGTCGAAAACAAAGATAGGACGAATGAAGTACTCTCCCCATCCTAATTTTGGTCTTCTCTTTCTCCCAATTTTTAAGTCGAGATGCAATATAATTGTCCATTACTCACTTTACTAAGTATTCACACGATGAATCCCCTCATTTTATCAGTTTTTCTTAAAATCACCCAAAATAATAAAACTGGAGACTTTAAATGGGATTAAAAAAGTAATATTCCTTCTGTTCCGGTTATTTGTTATCTTATTTATTTTAAGGTGTATCAGTAAATTGTTGTTCTTTTTATATTAGAAATGTTTTCTATGATATCATCAAATGAGAATATTGTCCATTTGTCATACACTAAGTGCGACCATAAATGGTCCTCACTCTTACCTTTGTCTTTGTATCAAAATAAAAAGATAATAATTGACCGAGACACAGTAGGAGTATATAACTAGTTAAAGTATTATTTAAGAAATGGTATACAAGTAAATAGGAAGAACATAAACTTATTTTATACGTCAATTTTATTGTGTAAATTGGACGAGGAATAACCTTTTTTAAATTTGTTTTTTTTTTAATACTATCATCTTTTGGGAAATTTTTCGAGTCTTCCTAAATAAAACTTGCTCTACCCAAAAACACAGCAAAAAGTCTCATTTAATTAAAACGGGTTGACCTGTCTTAAGTTTAAGACGGATCAAGGTCCTCTCACGAACAAGTGGGGGGCTTCATTTGCCTCCCACACTTGCTCTTTGTGTAAACACCCTCAAATTTGCGGAAAGAAAAAAATATTTTAAATACATAAAAGATACGAATACAATACGAAGGTGTCATTACATAATAAAAAGGTTCGTTACAATACGGAATAAAATTATACAAAAGAAATATACAAGACGGGAGACATATCTCCCGTATAAATACGGAAATAAACTAGTGTATAATAATATACAAACTATGAACCGAATATAGGTCCAAGGTAATACTCCACTCGCTAGCTCGTCCATGTACCCAAAATATGCAACACCACCTGTTCGACCGCATTAAATATAAACACGGAAGCCACAGTCAGTGGGGAGTAACTCCGAGTTCTCCCAGCCACGAAATGTCGAGTTTAATGAAACATGAATAACATAAAAGCACTGTATATGGAAAATACAAAACTTAAACATATATGATATGCTTTTCATGTTATGAAACAATTAACTAACATATAACCTATCATATGAAAGCTATCATGTGAAACCGATAATAAAATATAACAAGAGGTAGGGAAGCTGGTATGCTAGCTCAGAGGTTACCCTGTAACGTGGCCATGATACACTCAAAACCTAATCAACACGTAATCATGTGAATCAGTTAACAATCGGTAATCCAAACTCTATCAATCCTAGCCGGCTTGCATCTCACCTTCTAGAACGCATAGAATCATACAAACATGAAAGACCAATACTTCTACAAACAGGCATAAGTTCTTAGAACCGTCAATAGTCGACTTCTGTAACTCGAGGCTATACCACAAGGTAGGAAAACATCCTAGTCCTAGACTGATCAGACCTAGCGACAACAGCTATTCCATTCCCCGTCCCATGACATAACCGTCTTTGAGAAACTCTACTAGGCGACCCCCTAAGCAGAGATGGCTAGTACTTAAGCTGGCTCCAGTCCCAAAATGGATAAGGCAGCCATGCCCCGACTTGGATATAAACCCACCAAGCCGGGACACAAAAGCTATCAAGCTGTGAACTCCATATGCTCGTTAAAGATAGTACGCGCCTATCAATGTCATGGTCCAAGCTACTCATTTAGAATTAGAATGGTCAAGACGCCATATATCCATAATTCTCTATGGGTACTTAGTCAACACGACACCAACCATATAAACAAACAGTCACGGGAACACATCCTATCATGTGACTAATTGCATATAAATAATAAGCAAATATCATATCGCCTCATATCTACTAAGGCTAATTCAGTAATTAAATACAACTTTACTTGAAGACAAATCCCCGACCCGAGTCCCGCGACGGGTCATCAGTCAAATCGGGGCTGACTAGATCTTAGTTTGACCAACCCCGTTGGATCAAACCGGCTAGAAGCAGAGTCTTTATCACATAGACATAAAATCAACATATTCATTCCATGTTATTTTATTACTACTTCTAACAGGTGAATTATCATATTATACCAAAAAACCCGTTTGACTAAAAGAAGATTAAATTAAACTACGGTCTCGTCTTATAATTTCTAACATGTGAGAAATAATAATTTTATGAAAACCTTTTTAATTAAATATTTTACTTATTAATATTTCCCACTTGCTAAATATTACAAAACACGATAAAAATGACGATAACTCAAAAAACGTCACAAGTCCCAAAGTGGGACCCACGGGCTGAGTTGGGCCGGACCCACATGGGCCTGATTTGGGCCTCACGGCCTGATTTGGGCTAAATGGCTGTTTTGCTTTAATTTTCTAAAAACCGTTTTCCAATATTTCCCGCATGCCTTAACATATTTAAAATCCGTCAAAACAACAACCAATCAATCAAACATCGACACAACCCAAAGACCAAAACCCGGACCCACCATGGACCAACCCAGACCGGTCTGAACCGGCCT
>JAIUZE010005244.1:1664-46129 GCA_022085475.1 Heliosperma pusillum
TTATGCGTGCGGTTTTTGAGAAGTTAGGTTCTTCCGCTTAGTCGCAATATGTATTTGAAATATGTTATAGTGTAAGTATTATCATATAAATTAATTGTTTTTTGTGACATTGGTTCACTAATTAACCGATGCAATATAAATTTTATCTGATTAAATTAACATCGGATTCAGCAAAACCGATGCAACACATATAAATTAATATTGACTAAAAATAACCGATGTTAATGGTCGATGTAAATAATAATAAATAAATAAAAGTAACATCGGTTTCAGCAAAACCGATGTTACATAAATAAATTAATATCGGTTTTCAAATAGCCGATGTTAATGACCGATGTAAATAATAATTAAAAAAAAATATATATCATTTTGTTTTTAAAACCGATGTCAATAACTAAGGTTAGGCTATTTACATCGCTTTTATTAAAAAGTGATGTTAATAAGGCGATGTCAATGTCAGTTTTTCTACTAGTGCTTATGAGTCCACCAATTTTTGTGAGTCCATGAGTCCTCATCTTGGCCATTGGATGAGGGAGATGAATGAATGAGATTGTAGAGACAAAAGCACACTTAACACTAATCATTTACTTATGCACTAATTAATTAACTTTCTCTCTCTAGCCTTTAGTTAATCACTTTTTGAGCACTTTTGAATTTCTGAGATTTGTGAGTGTAACTTCAGCCCATATTTATGAAACTTCAAACTAAAATATGATTTCGACTATATAAATTTGAATTTATGAAACTTCAAGACAAGTTTATGTGATTTTAGACTTTTTATGAGTGTAACTTCAGTCATTACGAGTGTCACTCCAACCATTATTTATGTAACTTCAAACTAAAATGTGATTTCGACTACATAAATTTGAATTTATGAAACTTCAAGACAAGTTTATGTGATTTTAGCCATTTTATGAGTGAAACTTCAGTCACTACGAGTGTTACTTCAACCATTATTTGTGTAACTTCAAACTAAAATGTGATTTCGACGACATAAATTTGAATTTATGAAACTTTAAGACAAGTTTATGTGATTTTAGCCTTTTTCTGAGTGTCACTTCAACCATTATTTGTGTAACTTCAAGCTAAAATGTGATTTCGACAACATAAATTTGAATTTATGAAACTTCAAGACAAGTTTATGTGATTTTAGCCTTTTTATGAGTATAACTTCAGTCACTACGAGTGTAACTTCAACCATTATTTTTGTAACTTCAAACTAAAATGTGATTTCGACGACATAACTTTAAATTTATGAAACTTGAAGACAAGTTTATGTGAATTTAACCTTTTTCTGAGTGTAACTTCAACCACTATTTGTCTAACTTCAAGCTAAAATGTGATTTTACTTTATCATTTTACTTTGTTAGTGAAACTTCAATTATTATTTGTATATCTTTAGTCATTTATAGTGTAATTTTATGCATTAGTCTTTTCTAGTATGACTTCAGTCCAAACTAGTCAAATTTCAGTCCAAATCTATGTAACTTCAGTCCAAATCCATGTAACTTCAGTCCAAACCTATGTAACTTCAGTCCAAACCTATGTAACTTCAGTCCAAACCTAGTAACTTCAATTATATAACTTTAGTCTAAAATAGTGTAATTTTAGATCTAGAAATAAAAACGCCATAAAAAAATAAAAAAAACGAAATCTAAAATAAATAAATAAAAACATAACAAATTAAAAAAAAAAACATAAAACATATAAAAAAATGTGTAACTTCAACAAAAAAAACTGTGTAACTTCAATCATTATATGGGTAACTTCAGTAACTAAAAGTGTAACTCCAGTAACTAAAAGTGTAACTTCAGTCATTATATATGAAACTTCAGTGAAACAAGTGTTACTTTAATAATAGCAAGTGTAACTTTAAGGTCATTTTGTGTTACTTTAATAAATAATATGTGTTACTTTGATATATGTGACTTTAATAAATAAGACATGTAACTTTAGTAGAGAAATTTTAAGACATGTTATCTTTAGTCATTACCAGTGTAACTTCAGTCCAAAATAGTGTAACTTCAGTCCAAAATAATGTAACTTCAGTACAAAATAGTGCAACTTCAGTACAAAATAGTGTAACTTCAGTCCAAATACACCATCAATCATACTAAAATCAAAACATAATAGTGTAACTTATGAAAAATCATAATGAGATTTAAAAAATAAAAACATAAAAACTTCAGTTTTTAATAATGTAACTTTATTATTTAAAAGTGTAACTTCAAGGCTTAATAGTGTTACTTCAAGGCTTAATAGTGTTACTTCAAGGCTTAATAGTGTTACTTCAAGCCTTATAAGTGTAACTTCAAGCCTTATAAGTGTAACTTCAAGGCTTAAAAATGTAACTTCAAGCCTTAAAAGTGTAACTCAAAAAAATCAAATCTAAACCTAATAAACTATAAGAAATAACAAAACTATAAGAAATAACTTTAATAGACTACATATGTGACTTTAATATATAAGGTGTGTAACTTTAATAAAATACTTGTGTTACTTTAATAGACATTATTAAAGTCCCCTTTATCATATCAAAAAAAAAAAAACAAATCTGAAAATTTAAGCAACCAAAAAAAAGAAAAAGAACTAAAAAAATAAAAAATTTAAACTAACACAACAACAACAGCAACAACAACACAACACAACAGCAGCAGCAACAACACAACACAACACCACAACACAACACAACACAACACAACAACGACAACAACAACGACAACCTCCGCCCGACGCCACCACCCCTTTCCCCACAACCTTAACCCTTTCCCGACGCCTCGACACCACCAACACCCACAACCACAACCCTCCAGACCCGCGACCCTCCGACTCTCTCCACCACCAGTCCTCCATTTTCAGATCTGAAAAGAAAAAGGAGGGCGAGGCATGGTGAGGAGGAGGGAGAGGCGACGAGGAGCCGAGGAGGAAGAGACAAGCAGGTACGGTTGTTGGTGATGGCGTCGTGGGGAGGCGGAGTTTCAGATCTGGGTTTATTTTTTCCACATCTAGTTTTTTTTTTGTGTTTGTTTGCTTTGGTGATGGTTGTTGGTGGTGAAGGAAGACGGTTTTTGGTGTTCAAGGAGGCGGCGCATGTTGGTGGTGAAGGAGGCGGCGCATGTTGGTGGTGGTTAGTGGTGAAGACGGCGGCAGAAGTGGGTTAGGGGAGGGACGGAAGTGGTGTTAAAGACGAGGGGTTAAGGAGGCAATGAGGACGATTTTTTTTTTTAATTATATGGGTGGAGGCCGGAGGTGGTGGCCGGTGGCCGGCGGAGAAGAAGAGAAAAGGTGAGGAAAGTGGTTGGAGTGAGTTTAGAGAGAAAAGATGAGAAGAGAGAGTGGATTTTAGAGAGAGAAGGAGAAATGTTTAGAATGAATGAATTGGATAAGAAATGAGTGAGAGAGATGAGGTATTAGTGATTTAATTAAGGTTGTAGTGAGAGAGTGAGGTTAAACCCTTACTAATTACAATTTTGGTATTAGAATCTCAACCATCCATTTTCATGATCCAATGGCCTTTAAGAGGACTTATGGACTCAATGTTTTGGGATGGACTCACTTGATCCTTTCTCTCTCTCTCTATATATATATATATATAGATAAATTTTCTCCCCGAATCATTTTCTTATCATTAAGGTAGCTAACATCGAATACTTTTAATCAATTATCGATTATCGACAAGGACAACCTCGATCAATGACATCAAGTCGTATACATGTCAAGTATATATCATACGAAGTGTATGTATTCCAATCTTGAAAAAAGAATTAAGCTAATTAATACAATTGTGTCACATTGTGTACGTACAATGAAATAGACAAGACTTCATTCAATGACGTTAATTAGGAGATGTAACATGTACCATGAACATTATTCAATTCAAGTTATTATATGTTAATACTTAATACGGAGTAGTATAATCTACTTCTCAACTGTGATAACATATTAAATTCTCAACGTCAAACAACTTGAGTACTTTCCAATAATAATTGTATACTTAGACACATTATATTGCGTGACATCCATACTTTAAGCTTCGTGGACATTCATCTTAAAAGACACGTTAAATTATAAAAATAATTATGAGATTTTATCTATCAGGTTAAACTTTTGGTTAAGCCGATACTTGAAATGTCCTTCAGGAATTTATACGTGATTCATATAAAAATAAGTTTTTATATTATTTTATTTTAATATTTCTCGGTTCACAAATTCTTATTTGTGACGGACACTATCCGTCGCAAGCTTAAGACGGATACCATATTCTCTCACAAAATACCCATCAAGGGTGAGTGGAGAAGCACATGGGGGTGCCCACCTTGTCCCCTCTACCCATTTCCTCTCACAAAATACCCGTCGCAAAATCCGATCCGTCGCAAGCAAGACCTACTGTTCTCGGTTATCATCTGAATTAGTTATCATCTGAGTTGAGTTATCTCATTATTGATGATAGTCAACATCTTTAAGTGAAAATCAAAGCATATTTGGCATCTTTGATTGCAAATCAAAAAGCATATTTGGTATCTTTAAATTTAATTAGGTATATATATATATATATATATATATATATATATATATATATATATATAAGAATCCTCTCATTTACTTTTTTCTACCCAGTTTGTCTTGCTTTAGACGGATCATTTTGGTCTGAAGCAATAAGACGGAATTTTGTAAACACTTTACAGTTAGATGTAACCACTATTAAAAACAAGTTGATATAAGTTGTGATTACATTTTATCAAAAAGTGACAACATAATCTCGTCTTATTTTTCAGACGGAAATGATCCGTCTGAAATAAGAATTTGCGTTTTCCACCCATTCACCACATGTATTTGTCGTAGAATTGTAGAACAAAAGCCACACGGCTTTTACTAATGCCCTACTTAAAAACAAAAAAATTATGAACTTGAATAAACTTGAAAAAGAGAATCTCGATTGAAATACAGAGAACTTAAACATATAATAACCATTAAGAGGCATTAACCATATACTCCGTAGTAAATAAAAGTACGGAGTATGAAAGATGGTACACAAATTCTCATTGAAAACGGGGTAATTCTGTTTTAGCTGTCGGAACTCGTGGATGGTACAGATCTACATAGAGGAAGATATGTCAAATTTGTCCATTTTAACGATAAATGTGACAATATGAGAAACAAACAGTTATAGCTTAGAAAATGTGACTGGGTAACACTTGACGCTAATATGACCACATTTAACATGTCTTCAACTGAAGACGGAATTGATCCGTATTTTGTTGAGAGTTACTGAATATGCTAAGGTGACAAATAGACAAGAGGTAAAGCTCCAAAATGATCGTATACAATAAACAGTAAAAGATTGCAGTACACAAATATGTCAGTTATTATTAGTCTCATTTCATATGATTGTTTAGAAATTTGGTCCTTTAGAATTTTGTAAACCAATGAAACAGTTCCAAGTTTTACAACATTAAGTGGACAGTCTATATCATTTTATTGTTATATATTCACGAACTTGTACTATAAAAGTATATAATAATACTATGTACGCGGCGATTATGGGGCCGATATTTTAATATTTTTCAAACCCTTTAGTGCCACCTGAACCGTTCATGTAAAACTTTGCCATTCACCTTTTTTTTTTTATCACAAATTCTCATTTGTGACGGACATTTTTCGTCACAAGCTTGTGACGGAGCAAATGTGATCATTTTTTATGGAAAATGTAACCATTATATGACTGGTAACATTTTATGTATGATTACTTTTTATCATAAAATGGTAACATTTAGTCAGTTACAAGCTTGTGACCGTCACAAGAAAGACCAACTGTTTTTTTATTCAATTCAATAAATTTCGTTGAAGACGGGTCACATTTCGTCACAAGTTGAAGACGGGTAAATGTAACCGATTTAAGACGAAATATGACTATAACAATCTTCTGAGCTATAATTGCTTGTCTAGACAAATAGTCACATTTGTTGTTGAAATGACGACATTTGGCCTGACTTCAACTTGTGACAAAAAGTGTCCATCTAATAAGCATTGATTTTTTTTTTTTACCATTTCTATAGTATATGTGAGGTAGAATAAAACCAACAATTCAGTGAAAAAACTATTTGATAATTCTATTTACTCAATAACAAACAAGATGGAATGAGTTAAGTTTTAAAGCAAATTCTATTTAAGATAGGTATATCGGTTTTAAGATTAAGACATGTCATCTGTGAAGTGTAAGACAAAGCATAATGTATTATAAAGAGCAAAAGATTTGTTCAATGTGAGATAATATTTCACCTGTTTTAATATTAATATGAATACCTCCGTTTCTTAAGAAAAACTAGCTGAATTTTGAATGGTCATACGCGGCGCACATAATCACATTGTCATGTACTCGTAACATTTTCACTCTCTTGGATTTATAGTTTCAATTCCAAATCCTTGTTTGAATTATTCCTTAGTTAGCATTCGAGGGGGGATACATGTCGAGTGACTTCGGGTTCCTATAGTGTGTAAGACGATCTCCCTCTTACTTATGGCTAAGTGCTAACAGACATTCTCAACATTGCTTTTAGGGAAATAACATTCAAGTCCCTTGAGCTAATTAAATGTTTGATTTCCGTCACCATTGAATTGCTCGTGTTTTGTAGATGGTTTTTTTTGCCAGTAACACGAATATCGAAATTATTACTAATCCATATATAAGAGTATTCCTTTCCTTCACGAGAAAGTTGTTTTAGTTCATGGAATGTTACTTATTCAATGACTGAGATTAATCTTACGGAAATCTACTCTCTCTAGTCTCTACTACCTAATTTATTCTGGATATCGACCTTAAAATCGTTGACTCAATAATGCACCTTCTATATTATAACGTAAAATTGAGAGTAATATAAAAATGTTACGTTGTCAATGATTGCTCCATGAGATGAAAAATCCGCCGTTGGTTATTGATAAAAAAAAAAAAATGTCGTCAGTGATCAATTTATGACATAAGCCACTACCAATCATTTGGGTTGATGCTTGCCAAATGCCAAGTGTCCTACTTTGTAAACTTGCGACGTCCAACAACAGAGATTACCTGAAAATCCACTTTAAAAAAATGGAATAAACTTGACACTAAGTCTTGCCCGTCACAAGCTTGCAAGTGGCAAGTCAAGTGGAGGATCCATTTGCCAGCTACTTGCTCTTTGTTTTAAAAGCCAAGAGTTAAGCTCACATTTATGTGTGAGGGGCACTTTATCCGTCGCAAGCTTACGACGGATTGCCCCGTCATAAACGAAAATTTAATATATTATATCATATTGCTGCAATTGCAATGCTTTTGGTTTGATTTTTACTTTAGACCATCTCAAACCATCTCAAACTTCTCTTCCTCATCCCACTCTTTCTGATCACTTCTCGCTCATACACCTCACCATTCCTCAACTTTTCAATTTAGCATAAACATACTTCTCCAACAATGATTTACTATTACTACTCGTCACATTTTTTTTAATTAATCCAAACATTATCAATAGTGGTCTCTAATTGTAGAGAAAAATAAAATAAACATTTTAACATAATTTTTATAATTTTTATTTATTATTTTCATATTGAAATTGGTAAAAAAAAGAAAAAAAATGTCCACTTTATCTATCCTACTGCACACTTTATCTCTTCTCTCTTCTTTTCCCTTTATGCCTGCACTCACAAGCCTATTATTTTAATTACTCTGCACTGCGCGTTCTCTTCCTCAACTGCAAGGGGAAGATAGTATTCCTCATCCCAAATTTTACTCCACCTGGCATTTTTTTTGTACGGCGATGAGGGACGCTGAATAGAAATTTGGCGTTAGAGATGCTCTTCGTTGTTAAATAAGCCCATTCATTCATTGATGGTTTACAAATCTTACAGGTCGTCTATAAGGATGCCTACTCTTTTAAGTAACTCCATAAAATATCCAACTAAAAAAATATCACTCGAGTAAAATTACATTTTATTTACACAATTTAAGGAGTCCCAAGGAAAAAATTTCGTAGGCAATAAGATGAAAAAAGTACTCCAAAGGAACCAAGCGTTGGCCAATAATTTACACTAATCAATCTCTTCCATGTCCATTGATGTCTCTTCGGAAACTAAGTATCTAACAAAACATCAAAATAGTCGAGTGGTAAAGCGTAGAAAAAGAAGAGACGACGATCAACTTCTTAATATTACGACGAAGATCCTGTTTACCACATAGCAAGCTTTAGACGAAAAACCAGAGTTTGATGAAGAGTCCTAAAGCAAATTGCAAGACAAAAGCAGCTACCAAAACCAACATGAGATCGTTCCCCTCGACACTAGACTTGAGGTTTGAGGCAACAAAGCAGGCTGACACGCCACTTGCTAAGAGTATGACCACCCACCTCAGGAATTCCACGGGAATCACGAGCACAAACTGCAGTTTGTCACAACTGTGTTAAATATTCATGGAAGTGAGTATATATATCAGTGTCATGAACTGATAGATCACGTCAACATTGTTAGTTGTTACGAAACCTTTCAGCAGCTAGTAGACACCATAGCTTAGCAAAACGGAATTATGTGATGACATAACCTTGCATAACTGACCCGACTCAAATAACCAGAATAGTATAACTCGACACAGGACCCAAATTAGAGCTAAATCTGAACTGCCTGATAAGAAACACCCAACCCATATAGCGAGAAGCCGATAAGAACTTTATCTGGAATGATCCAAAATGAGCTAATAGGAGTATAGGACAAATATAAATTACACTATTAGCTTAACGAAGTAACAAACGACAAAAACCAATGCAGGGCCCAGAAGGACCAAACCCAAACTGATTCACAACCTATAACCATCGGCCGAAAAATGACCTTACTTGTCCTGAAGAGCGTCATATACCTGATATGGCCTGTCTAAACAATCACGTACCCTACCAAGTCGTTCGCCCGGTCTAGTACTACTAAGGAGGGTTAAAATGTTAAAATATCCAAATCAGTTAAACATACGACTAATGGGATTGGCTATCTGAGGAAACTGACAAGCCAAGGTTGATGTCAAAAGAGAAAAATAACATACAAATCCAATAATAGCCCTTAACGAAATTTAGTAGTAACTTATTGTGTTCGCAAGACTAATATGGTAATATCTCTAAGGTGGTACCTAGTGCAAGCTACAAGAAAGACTGGATGGACTTTAAATATTTAATTCAAGCAAAACTTAGCAACATTAGTCAAAGAGATACTAGTGGACACTATGTTGCTCGGACTCGGTTAGAAGTATCCGACACGGGTGCGTGTCCAAGTGCCGGATTCGGCAATTTTGTGAAAAAATTACATGTTTTTGGTCTAAAATGAAGTGTCTAAGTGTCCTACCCATGTCCGAGTATCTAGTGTCCGACACACGGGTACGCGAGGTAATATTGAAGAGTACGAGCAACATAGAGTGGACATACATCCAGATACATATCCAGATATGAAGGATGATCAGATATAATGATGAAGGATACTTACACAACTTAGAATGAAGATGAAGAGTGAATAGCCCCACATGCACCAGAACCGTACAAGGCTGGCAGGTGACCCCATATACTGAAGCAAGAAATAAAATGCTAATGGCACCACTATTGCATATCCATAAACTGCAGTTGCTGCCAAGCTCATAAAACTGACGTTAAAACTCCAAGTTGAACTCCCTATTAAGTATGTTGCCAGATTTCCCAGTGCAGCAATCACAAAGACCAGCGTTGTAGAGATCCAGATAAGACCATAGCTGAACATTCATGACCTTATCACAGTCAGCTTTGCGTTTCCAAAGGAAGACAAGTGCAAACATAAATAAATACTGTAGGACAACGGATCAGCAATTAATTAGAATGGTTTCATTTCTGCTAAAATTTTATGTTCTCTAGCATGGAGTAAAGAAAAGACCTCGAGAACTGAAAGATATATGGTTATTTGGTAGCCCTTGAAACAAGTAATATGAAATGCTGACACTAATGAAGGTTATTTCAGAACAAGATTGATACAACAAACTTTTCCATCCACATAGATAAAATATTACTCCAACATTTACGAGCATCTAGAATTTATGTCAATAGAAATGTTCACACTATGCCAGATGAAATTCTAACTTCTAAGGCTACTGGATCCAGTATTCCAAGTCACACCTTTCCAAGAGTTACTTTTGAAGGATTTCCAAGAATGACTTTGAAACAATGAGGATGTAAAAATGTGTGTAGGCTTAATGAAGTTTAAGCATAATCCTAGCATGTTTACACTCACAGAATTTAATCGCATTTATTTCAAATATTTATACTTCATGATAAATCCCAAGCACGAGCTGATCATCATGAAGGCCAAAATTAGTAGAACAGAGCCAGTTTGACCTGTCATCAGAAATTTTCTTCGACCAATGTTTTCTTAGCTCAAGTCCAATAATCATGAGAATAATTCGAACTGGTTTTAGTACTCCTGCATGATATGGCTATGTGTCGTTCTCCATCGCTAGCTAGGATAATCGAACTTATTTACTAGTTTCTTTAGCTGTTTTAAGAAATTTAAAATGTCATATTTTGCTTGAAGCAGTGGGAACCGGGAAGTCAAGAACCACTACAATGTGGCAGACAACGACAGAGTAGTACATGACAATGGCAATCACAAAGCGCCGCATGTCTGCACCCCTACAGATAGAGTTACAGATCAAAACAGAAGAAAACAAATACTCACAGATCAGGATTTGCCTCAATTTTGCTGAAGAAATCACCGGTTCGAGGATCTAAGGAGCTTAGCAATCTATTGAGAACAACATCTGTATCGACATTAAAGTACTGAGTGTATGAAGAGACGCTGAACATTCCCTGCCAGGTATTTGTCGGTGGTGGTCCACCTCCTTCTGAAAAGCATCATGATATCACAGTCACTTAAGTTGAAAGAATTCAAATACAGTGGCTTTAAGAATCAAGCTCAAAGCATTTCATCCTATATTTTATTTCCTACAAGAATTCTTCCATGATTATGAATTCGACCTTCATTACAAACTTTCCAAAAACAAAAAATAATGATAGGGAAGATCTCGAGTAAAACTTTACAAGTAGGTCCATATACAGCAACTTCAAATAAATAATTTCGACCAAATCTTATCTACTCATGGTGCCAACTGAGAAGTGAGAAATATAGAGTTTGAAAAATATGAAAGAGGTAAATAATTGTGCAAGCTCCACAGAACTGTCTGGCAAAATCTTCGAGGTCGAATCAAGACACTCTGAATACAAAAAAATATGATGTATAGTCGCCGTGATAACTGATAAAGGCACCAGATAGTTTGAACACGGAAAAAAAGTATCATGATCATCATTTTGTCTCTAACGATGATAAGTCAAGGAGAGTAACGCCTGTTGCCAAGCTTTCTCTGGAACACTGTTATACTCTACATTCTACAAAAATGCAGAACTCTCAGATAAAGATACACTTCATTAAAGTAGACTCTTCCTGCATATCTTGCAAAGCAAAATAGCTAATACACCATTCAATTGCACTAAGTGGACCAAGTAATGGATAACTTCAACATAGTCCACCCAGAAATTTGTCGATGGTTTAACTAAAATTTTGGCTAGTTCAGATATCATTACATCCTCTATAAACATTAATTACTGCTAAAACTTCACACGTAAATGCTACGAACATGTCAACCTAAGCAAACCAAAAGTATTAATGCAACATACCGCTGGAACTAGAAATATTCTGATATCCCAGTCCTTTATCTCCACCTTGTTGTGGTGGAAATATTTGCAAATTTGCTTCAGGCCCTACAATACCCCACAGGAATTATGCAAAATTCTCATCATACACCGTTAACGTTAACTAATTCAAAACCGAACAATTCATTAGTTTTCACGTACCAGGATAAGCATTCCCTTTCGAATCCTCAGATATAACAGCCTGCAACCAAATTAAGTCAACTCAACAAGCTAAAAACTTATAAAAGAGACATGTTGTACACTTGTACCGTTGTACGCTTACAAAGATCTTACATAAGGTTATATACCCTATACAGATGAATTAATGACTTGGTTATTATTAGGAAATATTGCAGTATTATGTCAGTAATGTAAATCGAAAACTATTGTATTTTTTTCTTTTTTGACAAAAACCCACGAAGGGCTATATTAATTCCGACTAAATAAATCCAACTACATCGGCTATGTTTGGAGGAAGAGCTTCAGACCAAAATCTCCTACTGTAGCTCCATAAATTAGCATGCACTAAAGCATGAGGCGCTCTATTAAACTATTAGACTTCCTACTAACATAAGAAAAGTCAACGTGTTCAAACAAATAACACAAAAAAATGTCATAGTAAATGTCACTCCTCCCTTGCTTCCATCACTTCAAATCTTCGATGACTCCCATTCAATCGTTTTTAATGATCAGTTGATCACTCTCATACATCCCATGTCTCTATCCTCTAGCATCCCTTTGAACACTGCTTCCGCCTCAGTCATCGTTGGTTCCTTTGACCCCCGTATTTGAATCATTTGTCATTACCCCCCCAAACCACCTTACTGACTCTACCTATACACCACTCCTATTCCCACTCCAACACCCTTTAAAACACCCGCATCAACGTTGATCTTATAGACTCCCATCCACGGCCTCACCCACCCTACACCCTCCATTCCCCCACCCTTTGAACCACTGCCATCGAGCACCACTTCTCCCTCTAAAATATTACCTTAACATCGATAGATGGTTCACCCTTTAAAACACCCGCATCAACGTTGATCTTATAGACTCCCATCCACGGCCTCACCCACCCTACACCCTCCATTCCCCCACCCTTTGAACCACTGCCATCGAGCACCACTTCTCCCTCTAAAATATTACCTTAACATCGATAGATGAACCATCTCAACCAAAACCAAACCTTAAGGTGATGGTTGAGGCCCATATATTATAGTTATATTCTATTATGCCCTCTCACTCGAGGGCTTGAAGAGTGGATGGTTAGTGCACAGGCTCCCCATTCCATGTGCTTGGTTTTTTCCACTTGGTGATTTTTCGAGATATAGGGGGTTGCCAGGGTTTGAACACCTGACCTACTCTGGCTCTAATACCAAGATAGATGAACCATCTCAACCAAAACCTAAAGTGATGATTGAGGCCCATATATTATAGTTATATTCTATTACAAGGTGATGGTTGAGACCCATATATTATAGTTATATTCTATTAATCCCATCATTCTCGACTCCCTCACCCGCTTAAACCCAACCTCCAACGAAAGACACAGAAATTCGACTATCCATTTCTATATAAAAACACTCATTTAATAGTAATATAAACATTGTTTAACCAATCCATTTCTATAATTTAGGAAATACGTATCGTATTCATCAATGCAACAGATCATCAATCTCGCCTTTCGATTATCTCACATACAACCGTCTCATCCTCACCAAATCCCCAACCTTAAAAACCTAACTACAAATTCCTCAAAAATCAATCCAATTAATTGAAACAATCACTTCATCTATCCAACATGCAACAAAAAAATCCAGCTCAATCAACACGATCACACCTATCCACTCCATAAATTATCAACACAATCAAGAAAACCTAACAATCACCAATCAATTCGATTGCATAAACAATAGTAACAGCGATAAATCATTAAAAAAATAACCGATTCAATTAGGTTACATTGTTCAACACATAAAATAAAATTGAGGGAGTAAGACATACAGGAACAGAACCGAGTAAATGAGAGCTAGGGAGATTAGAGTAAGGGTCTTCCTCCATTGTTGTCAAACCTTGAAGCTTCAAAAATTGATTGAATTAAGAAGAAGATGAAAGTATTATGATCGTATTTTATTTATTTATTTAATTAATTTAATTTATTTGGGATGAATAAAATGAGAGGTGCTTTATTGGTGCGACTTTTTTGAGTTGTGTGTAACTAACTGTGTTTATGGGAGTTAATTAACGGCGTTGTGTTAGTTATTAGACGAAACAAAAAAAAACCGGAATAAAAATAAAAATGTCTGAGCCCGGGTTCGAACCGGGGACCTCTAGTGTGTGAGACTAGCGTGATAACCGACTACACCACCCAGACCTTGTTGTTTAATAAGCTGTGTTCAAATTACATTCTCATATCAACTCAGGTGAGAATTTCAACATGCGCGCAAGTGTTAAACACAAATTCTCATTTATGACAGATTAAAATCCCCTCATAATGAGCAAGTGACAAGTCAAGTGGGTAGTAAATGAACCCCCCACTTGCCTTGCCACCTGATCTTTGTGAGAGGGATTTTCAAGCAAGACTTAGTGGATATTAATTGATTAAATAATTCATGAGATTTTCTACATTATACCCCTTTATTTTTGCATATTCTACATGTTATCCCTCTTTTTCTTCAAAAAAATTTTGACCGCGTATAATTTATGGTCATTATCGAAACGCGACGAATGTTTTTTTCAAAATGATCGTCTTCTCGAGATCTATGATACGAAAAAAAATCGTTAATTTATGAACTCGTAGCCATGAGATATCGCCGGTCAAAGTTTATTTGGTTAAATACGTTTGACCGGCCATAACTCTTACAATACGTTCATAAAGTGACAATTTTTTTTCAAGTCGAAGATCTCGGGAAAATGACCATTTTGAAAAAAAGAATCGTCGAGTTCCGAATTCATGACCATGATTTATACATGGTCAAAGTTTTTTTGAAGAATTCATTGGGAAATTCTACCGTTTAACTATGATATATTTAGGTTTTCCACGTCATATCCTTGCATTTTTGAAAATTTACTATGTACGTTTTGATTTGTACTTAGTCTGTACCGCGATCCTTCTTCAATTGTGTATTAACTCGCTCTCCTTCTACCAACAAGGCAACAACTCATTGAACTTGTCTCACTCTCCTTCATCACAAACTGCCTCCAACAACTATAAAAATCACCATTAATACTTTGTCATCCTATTACATGATGTCGAGGTGGACATCGAGGAGTCTGGTGGAGAGCAAGAATGATAAAACAGATAATTAGGGAAACAATAGTCGTGGTTGGGTGGCACATATGAGCTGAGTGGTGACTGGTGAGCGATAATAGTGGCAAAGGAGGAGATTGGAGGGTTGAGGGTAGATAATGTGCTTGAGAAAAATGATGGTGTTTTTGGAGGGAGACATCGATAATTCTGTAAGGAGGACCGAAGAACATGAGTAGTAATGACGGAGAATGACGATGATGGTCACAAAGGCGGATAAAGAAGATGAGGTGAAAGTTGGGTTATGGAATATCGGCTCTGGTGGATAAAAGAGTAATTAGGTGAAACTGGGTGTTAACAACTTGGTTTATAGGTAAGTTAACCATGTAAGTTGTAACTAACAGATCAAGGTAACAGAGATAATCTATAACATAACTAGAAAGCTAACTATTAAGTTTAGGGGTACTTGTGCCCTCTAGAATATTACTCGTAAAAATTGAGGGATTTAACAAAAGCAAGTAATATACATTTACACTAGACCAGATTTTAACATCAAGTTGTACTAGGCTGTGTCCGAAATTGGACCGGGGGACCCGAAACTGGCATAGGTAAGGGGGCGGGTCGGGCTAGGCAGGGCACTATGTGACCCGAGGAGCGGGATTTGGTTGGGCCTAGGGCAAGCCGGGTTTAATATTACAGACCCAAAACTGGCCTGAGATAAGGGGCTGGTCGTGACGGTCAAAAGTGGCACAAGGAGCAGGTTGGGGCTGGGCTGACCCAATTGTTTGACCAGTTCTAGGTATCAACAATGTTTGTTTAGTGAGACATGCTGATTTATCTATAGACCGGATCATCATTTTGACATCAAGCTGTACTAGGCATCAACAATGGTGTATTAAATTTGCATACCTACGACGAGCAACGTAAAATCCAAAAACATCCTCAAAGTAACCATCACTAATTAAGATTCAAGAATGATATATAAGCCGAGCTTAGTAACCATCTACTATTGGCAATTTAGCAGTATACCAAATTAATGGGGACATTTGCTCATTAAAACAGTGACATTAAGGCTTTTCATTTCTGGAACTATGCCGACAAATGCAGCTTAATAACAGATTAACAGCTGCCACTAGCTCACTACCAATATACAAAAAAAAAACATCGCGAAATTGGCAAACATTCGCTGGTTGAATCCAGCTGATGTGCTCCGATTGATCTTTAAGATCATAACTCCAGCTCAATACGATGAAGCTTCAGAAGACGATACAGGTAACACAGCTTTTCTCAGTCAATTCTACTGGTGACATTTTTCATGTAACTCTTCAATCAATCAACTGGCACACAGAGAAAGGCAGGTCAAACACAAGTAAAACTACATCCATCAAAAAGAAATCCCGTCCCTCGAGTCAAAGGGCCACATTGCTTATGTTCTATAATTTACACATTAGATGCTAGAGACGAGAAAGCAATAACAATAAGCGACTAAAAACAGCAGCAATATTTAGAGCGGGAACTCGGGAAGGCAAAGTCTGGCAAAGCCCAAGACAGTCAACCTTAACTGCGCAAACCAGAACCGAGAACGATTCACCTAAAAAATGACTAGAGTAGTCATTCTTCAAGGTTTTAAAATCACTAGAAAAGTGTAAATGAAAACCAACACGAAAACTTAAGACGATCATGCACCATAATCAATACCCTTTCTTTGCAGGGGGAGGGGTTGATGTTGTCAAGTATGATCCATGACAAAAAGTGGTAAACAGCATCAAGATGCCAAATAATAAAAGAGCAATCACTGTAGATACTAACAGCAGAAGGTGAAATATAAAACTACAAACCTACGTTCTCAAATCATGAGTAGCATAATGATGCAGGGATTACATCTTTGTCGACAAAAAGCTGTTCTTTTTCTCTGCAGGTTTAAGAATCTGAAAGGAGCACATCAAGTTCTCATCAACACTCATCATCGCTCCGGCATTATCAAATTCACCACAGTAATTGGGGGCTGAGAATATAGTAACCAGCTGCCTATCTGCAAAGAATTCGTAGCCGTCCTCTACCACCTAAACAAGTCAAATTGTGAGGAAAACGGAGTAATCTATATAACAAAAAACAAAGAGTTAGACCCAAAACTTGTATCCGACGGTCACACATGTGAGACTAACCTATTAACCCTATAATTAAAGGAGGAATATATAAAGGATTTGGGATAAATTAACATGTGAGACCGTCTCACATTACAGTGTCTCATTGGGGGGTGTAAAATATCAACAACAGACAATAAATAACCTGATGAGCACGGCAAACTAGGTCCAAATCATGCTTTGACAAAAATTCTGACACCTTATCAGCACCAAAGGTGTAGGAAACCCCTCTATCATTCATTGCCCATCCCTTAACATCAGGACCAGGATCTGCCCATAGCAAATCACAAAGCAGACCAGTGTCGGGCACAGCAGTAGGACGAGGTAAGTTTCTGATTTGGTCCATGTTTTGGAGGTCCGGAGAAAGGCCACCATGCATGCACAATATTTTGTCATCAACTAACGCTGCCACCGGAAGACAATTGAAGCAATCTGTAAAGGTCTTCCAAAGCCTGACATTAAACCTCCGCTTGCATTCATCATAAAATCCATATATACGATTGATGGAAGCACACTCATGATTTCCTCTAAGAAGAAAAAAGTTCTCTGGATACTTAATCTTGTAGGCGAGCAGAAGACATATTGTCTCCAAACTTTGCCTGCCACGATCAACATAATCTCCTAGAAATAAATAATTGGCTTGAGGAGGAAAACCCCCATATTCGAAAAGGCGTAGCAAATCACTGTACTGCCCATGAATATCACCTAAAATATCAGCAGCCAGACATCTTCTTAGTTCTTTAACGTTAGAACACACTATCATCACAAAAAATATTTTCACAAGCATTCAGACTTATTAGTGGTACAAGCATGCACCAATAAACACACAAAAAGATGTATTACCGCCATGTTATTTCAATAACACGCTCTGGAAAGACAAAAAATATGAAAGCTGCTTAGAAGCTCATTCATGCCCATCTAAGTACAAGAACCTAAACCCGATAACTAGAGCTACTTAGAAGCTCATATTGAGCAGAGAAATAGTCAAAAGGGGAGCCACCAAAAACTTATACGTGAGTCTGTGACGATCTTACATATTAGAACCACCCAAAAATAGTTACACGAGGGATTGGATCGGTCTCACATGTAAGATTATCCAAATGAGAGCCTAATAAGACAATATCCTATTACCTAACAGTCTAAGACGCCTTTCAGCTTCCACGATAACCAAAACACAGATCATCTGCGAACTACAAATGTCGAAAATTGCATCGACAAAGCACCATATACAATATAACAACCGTCTTTCTTTGTGAGTAAAACACCTCAAAAGCCATCCATATCATCAACAATCTTTACCCTTGAGTCGTAAAACAAGATAATAACTCATCGAAAGTTGGCAACATCAAAAAGATAAACCCTTACTATTAATTCCAAGTTTTAATTACAGCATCATCATTCTTCACACTGAGAATCTCAATTCCCCAAGAACCCTTTCATAGTACTCGAATTATTACTTGAATAATCCCGATCATTTGTTTATCTTTGATTAAAAGATTAAATATAAAAGGTAAACAAATTACTGAGACGGAAATAGTACATAATAATTAATAAAATGCAACAGCCTATCAATCATAATCAAACAATATGACAACACTCCAATTTTCACACTAAATTAAAACAAAAAAAAGAAACTTATATATTTTTAAAAAGAAAAAAGAATAAAATACCGCAGATTTTGATAGGGGCTTGAAGTTCAAGAAGATTAGGTTGTTGAGCGAAAATCTCTTTAGCAGAAAGACAAAGTTGTCGGATTTCGGATTCGGATAATTGAACTTGTTTTCCGGGTCGAACTAATCGGACCTCCAAAAGACGGCGTATTATGTCGTCTAATACCGACGGTTCAATCGTCGCACCACCGCCGCCGCCGTGTGGTGTCGCCATTTCCGTCAATTTTGGAGGAATCGACGGTGAGAATTGGGTGATTTGGGGATTGCGAAACCCTAGAAATTTCTAAGGTTGGAAGAAAAGGGGATTTTACAAAAGAAGGGGTTTCACTTGTTTGTTTGGCTCTATTATGGAAAGTAACGGGATTATTATGGATTTATTATGGGAAATGTCAAATGTTGTTGTTTATAGCCTAAATGGGATGAAATTTGTAAGTAATGAATGAAAATATGAAATGGATTGAGGTATTTAGGTTGGGAATTGATTAAGTGACGACTCGTTAAAATTAACTTGGTTTGAATGAGTTGGATTTGAAAATTTTGAATGAAAAAATATCTAAATTGATCTAACTAAAATTGACATGATCCGTGATCGATTTGATTGATCTGGTAGTCGTTTTAAGTATGAGAGTGTAATGGTTGTAGATCTCAATATTATTTTAGCGTAGATTTAAGTGTGTGACGGTGTGTTTTTGGAGCTGAAGTTGAGATAAATTAAACTGAATTTATATGACTTCAAATTAAATTAAATTTAGAAGACATAAATTGAGCAGAGTCGAAATATATTTAAATATAAGTTCAAGACCTAAGTTATTTAAATAAAAATAGGATAAATTGACAATTACACCCTTTATGTACTAAAACTTTGAAATTACACCCATTTATCTATTTTTAACAAAATTATACGCATAATCAACCATTTCCTTAAAACTTCATATTGAAACATATTCCTTACAAAAATCAATTGAAACAAATAATAGCTACTCCATACAACTTATCACGACCATTTTATCATGAGATAACGGAGAAAAAGTGGTTAAAATTTTAAAAGGATTTTTCTATTTGTATCTATGTAATATTAACTTTTTTTATGATATGTTGGAAAATCCCCCTTTTATCCTTAAAGTGTATTAGTGATTTTTGACTGTCTCCAAAGTTAAATTATTTTACTCTTGTACTCTTGTTAAGTCATGACGTGACAATAAATTAACAAGTTATTAGATGAATTTGATTGGCCATAAAATATAAAAATATTAAACTTATAAAAGTAATTAAAATTGCTATAATTTCAAAGAGAAATATAAATTACAATTTTTTAAAAAAAATAAAAATTCAAACTTCAAAAAGAATTTTTAAAGGAATTATTTTTATTTTAAAATGTTATATCTCTTATAATGTTTAAAAAAATCATTTGATATTCAAAATCATAAAAGAGTTTTTCAAAACGAAATTCAATTTGCAAGTAATTAACCGTTATTACAACATGTTACCAAACTCAATGAAATTTTGCTTTTTGTCATTGTTGGAAAGCTTTGATATAATTTGTAGATATAATTGAGATTTATCAATAACATGAATACATTTGAGAATAAACAATAATTTAAGAATACAAATAAGAAAATTCAAAAGTTATCTAAAATTTAAAATGGTGAAGTAGTAGTAGTTTTTGCTGCTTTAATCGTGTACAGGTGTGGGGTGGAAATTATTAATTAGTAGGTCCATTATATACATATGTGTTCGTTCACAAATTGAGAATGTTTGATCCAAAATTGAGTGGATTTAACATTAGAAGATCAAGGATAAGGTATAGTTATCAAATACGAGAAGTTTGTGTCGGGTTGGCGATAGTAAGACGGACATTATTTGTTTTAAGTTTAAGACGGGTTAAATAGTAATTATTTGTCCACTTTTAATGATAAGACAAAAATAAATGCTTAAATATTAGTAAAAAACTTGTCTTTATATATGCAAGTGACATATATTTGACCCGTTTTAATCTTAAAATCGATATATCCCTTTTAAGATAGACTTATCGATAAGTTACAGATTTGTACTTTTGAAGTCGTGTACTTTTGAAGTATAGCCGTTTAATGTTTTGAACCAAGTTTTCTAATGTTCTGAAGTAATCTTCACAAATAACTCAGTGACACTAAATTTTGTACTATGATTTAGACAAAATTATCTTTATGTATGTCATTTATATAGGATAATGATAATATTACAATCATTTTACTAATATCACTCAAATATAAGTTATTTATATCTTCTTAATAATATTCACTATCTCCCTCTCTCTGAGTGAAATTAACAAAATCGGTTAATAACTTTGTCCAGAAATTATTGTTCATTGCCGAAGTCACGGGCACTCCAAATGTTGATAAGTTGATGTTTCAGGTTTCATTATTTGGGACGATGGTCTATGTTGAGTTTATGGATGCGGTACTCAAGAGTAGAGCTGGCAAAAGGTGACCCGACCCGAAGAACCGACCTGACTTATCCGAAAACCGACCTGATAGAACCCGTAAATTTGCTGAACTGAAACCGACCTGAACCGACCCGAAGGTTAACCGATAAACCGATAGAACCTGAAATGATATGACCCGAACCGACTTGTGACTCGACCCGAAACTCGATTCACCCACAAACCCGACCTGACCCAAACCGAACTGAACCGACATGTAACCCGTTTTAACCCGATTAAACTCGACCCGACTCATAGCCAAATAATCTTTTTAAGAATCTAAATTCATTTATAGTTTGTTTTTTTTGTTAATAAATTTGATATAAAAAATTATCGATCATTTTATTTTTCAAAAAAAATGTAATCTTAAAATAAATAGTCAGTTGTAAATTTAGTACGCTATATTCCTAGTTAAACTTATTAATAATTATATTGCAAGTGATATATGTAGAAAATTTTAAATTAACGCTTTGTGAGAAAATGAGTGTTTAGTTTTGGCTGCATTGAAAACAATAAATTGAAGAAAGAGTTATGAGTTATGACCATACAATCCGACCACGGTTATTAATTATGATCTTAAAATACAAACCTCAAATACACCATTCTAATAGAGTCTATTCAAAATTAAATACGTAGGATTACCGTCAAGATAATAAATAAAATCTATTTCATAGGTAATTCATTTAGTTCCTTGCCATAATTCATATGTCAAATGTTCAAAACTATGAACTACATAAACAACTGATTAATTTAGACCAAAAATATTATTTTCTGTCCATAATATAGGCGAATCCGACACTGGATAGGCACTCTTGTCGTGATATACTTATAACCGAGGTCGAGCAACATAAGTGTTCAATGAAATTATACAATCACTAACTTTTATAGTGTTATACTCTTATATTTTACAAATATCTTTTGTATCGAGTTCCTTTAATCCAATATTATAATTCATAAGTTCAAAAGTGATCTTTTAACATAACGACCCGACTATTGACCCGATTATATTTCAAATTTAAGACGACAACATAAAATACTCGACCCATCAGTAACCCGAAACCAAACCGGTCTCGACCTGATCAAGCATATTGACCTGATATATCCCGACTCATTGGTCAACCGATCCGAAACTGAACCGACCTGTTGTAGTTATTGACCCGATTAACCTGACCCGTAAGCGACCCAACCCGAACCCGACTCGACCTGAATAAGCAACTTGACCCGACCAAACCCGAGCCCGACATGACCCGAACTGCCTGAACCCGACCCGTAACCGACCTGATTGACCCGATTGCCACCTCTACTCAAGAGCGGGAGGAGTGAATTGAGTACTTTTTTTACAATTTCGTTGTTAAAGAAACTTAAAATCAAATTATTAGTACTGATTGTAAAATGAACAGTCTGTCGTACTGTTAAATCAACTTGTCTGTAGAGTACGTGATTCTTTACCCAAATAAAATGAAAGCAATGACGAATGTAATAGAGAAATCGTTTGGAGTCTTATGAAAGCAATCGTTATGGATAAACATAATAGACTATAGGTCGAGTCTTGGTGTTTGCGGAAGTGTCCACGATTATAAACAGTAATAAACAAAATAAAGCAAATTAAAGAGAAACAAAACACAAGCGATTTTTAAGTGGTTAGACCTACACTCTTAACGCCTACGTCCACTATCTCTCTTATTAATGTTTCTTTAATAATCAGCCCCGACGACAAAGAAACTCATACAACCTACTCCGGTTATGCGACTCGAGTACAAAACCCCTTGTACCCCAACACCCCACAACTAACTCTAGTTGTGTAGACTTGAGTGCTAAACTCTTAGCACCCCAAACTCTCTCTTTATATAAGAAATATTACAATCAAATGTGTCTCTTTGCAATGTCTTCATATAAGACTAATAGAGACGAAATTGAATTCTTTTTAAGTAAGATAATCGAGCAATACAGAACTGAGTTGCAAATTGAACAGCCAGACAAACTGTTCGATTCGATGGCCAGACACCTTTTTAGAAAATATTTGCAAAATGAATTTAAAAGCTTAAAATACGAAAACCTAATTTTGCAAAAACGTTAAAGCACATGAAAATGATGATTATTTTTGAAGTAATGGTCTAGTATTTATAGGAGAATTGTTAGTAACAAATATCCTAAATTAAAGCGAGAAGATAATATATTGAGAAGATAATACTATAATAATATTTTCAGATAACAAAAAGATCTTCTTACTTATTCTTCAAGCAAAAATAACTTCCAAGACTTTGATTCTCAAATTCCATTATAAACTGAAAGTTTATTTGCTAGGATATTTTGTTCAAAGATAATATTGTTTATAAAATATTTTCTTTTCAAATATAATTTAAGAAAAGAGTTCGAAAAATATTTTCAGCTGTGCTCATCAACCAGATCTCAAGTGAACAGTTCTGCGGTCTGTTCAATTATTTCTCAGTAATATATTTGCTCGTTGTTTCACTTTTATAACACACATGATACTAAACAACGACATACTTCTCTTCAAGTTTCATGTCTTCATCAAATATCCTTTGAACCTATGCAGATTTGGGAACACACACATTAATAGCACAAGGAGAACATTATATGAAATACTTATCATCAAAAGAACATATTTTAACAGTCTCCATAAAATGAGGATCCCGATGGTCTTGTACAACAAGCTCAAATCATATACTCCGATGGTCTTCAAGTTTCATGTCTTCATCAAATATCCTTTGAACCTATGCAGATTTGGGAACACACACATTAATAGCAAAAGGAGAACATTATATGAAATACTTATCATCAAAAGAACATATTTTAACAGTCTCCATAAAATGAGGATCCCGATGGTCTTGTACAACAAGCTCAAATCATATACTCCGTAGGGCTTAGTACTTGGTTAATTTATAAAGAATGGTTATCATCAAGAGAAAATGATTAAAGCAATAAGAGTATAAGACAATAAGATAGTCTTTTTAGCAAATAATTAAAGTGTTTTTTCCAATGTTTCTTAATACACATTTGTGATCTATATATCTTCACATGAACTAACCTCACCAATCCTTCTTTGGACACTTTTGTACCTATAATTCCTAGCCAAGTACACATAAACACACAAATTCACTACGAAAATGGCCGTCAAAAACCAATAGAAATAGTCAAGTCGACTACTATTCAAATCCTTTCCAATCCATTTGTTGGTCGAAAAATTATTCACGATGATAATGAAAAAGGTGCTTAGGAAGCTCCCAACACCAATAACACTAAGGTAGAGTGCCAAACCAATGCTCCTCATTGAGTCCGGGACTTGATCATAGAAATACTCTTGCATTCCTACTAGCGAAAACCCGTCTCCTATGCCAAGCAATAGGAACTGAGGCGCTAGCCAAAACGCGCTCAATGTAACTCCATTCCGAACACTAGTTAGCCTCTTTGTCTCAATCAAAGCCGATACTATTATCGCTATAATTAAGATGGTCATGCCTATGCCCATCCTAGTAAGGATATTGATGCCTCTCTCATTTTTTGTCGATTTCCTTGCGTATGGGAGGAGCACCTTGTCGTAGAGAGCTATCGTGATAAACATACCAATGGCGGTCATGATGAATAAAGTTGCCGGTGGGATTTCAAAATGTTTGGAGAGTCTTCTATTCATTACACTCCCCTGCTTGACGAAAAATGTGGTGCCTTGAGCAATTCCTACGCCAAATACCAAACAACTTAGCCATATTGGGATAATATTTATCACTAGTTTCAATTCCTCCACTTGTGTTACACTTGCTAGTCTCCATCGACTTGATGGTCCATCGTTTCCATCATCTTCTATAATCGCGGCTTTATCCAAACACCTGTCGAAATTTATGATGTAAACCATATATAAGCTGATTACATTTCTATTCTTTCGTAAGGAGTATTTTAATCAAAAAATATATGTAGAGTAAAAAACATAGAGTATGCGGCGAGATACGCTTTAGCTTATATACAAGGTTGTATATGCAATTATATATTGGTTACTTTACCGGTTAATCTGACTGAAATTTGTATGAACTTATATATCAGTACCTGAGTCTATCAGTGTGACTCAAAGAAGGCTTGGCGGGCGACATGGAAACCTCGTACAAAAAGGAAGGATCGGAAGGAGAAGGTAGATTTCGCTTGACAAAAGCAGCAACAAAGACTTGCAACAAAGTAGTCAAGGGACTACCAAGAGGGGAGTTCTTGTACCTATAAAAAGGCCTTCCACATATAAACACCAAGAGAGAAACTGCCATTGTTATGGCAAGTATCAAAAACCCTAAACCCCATGCAACATTATCTTGCATGTAAACAATCAACGTAACTCCAAAGAAGATCCCACAACAAAGAGAGATATTCCACCAATTGAAAAATGACATCTTCTGTTTCCTCTCCATGGGATTGTTTTCGTCGAATTGGTCGGCTCCAAAGCTTTGCAAGCATGGCTTGTAACCCCCGGTTGCGAACGACACGAGGTAGATGGCTAGGTAGAAGACCACCTCGTGCTTTTTATTGCCATGCTCACATGTGGTGCAAGGTTTAAGGCTTGGAATGTATTCGGCCATGGTTAGTAGACTTAATCCCTGAACAAGAAATGCAACCACACTTGTTATTTTCCATAATTAACTTCTGATATAGTAATCACTTCATTAAAATCAATCTTTCTATCTCCAATTTGGAACTTGATCGTTATTTAATGTCAATTTATGATGTATTCAGAGTCTTATTCTTACGAAGTTTTAAAGCTACTCATCTTTAGTAAGCGGGTGACTACTATTCTTAAATTTGTTTTGAGAGTTTGTCTCATCCGAAGTTTACGGAGAAAAAGAATTATATATCAGATGTATTATATCAGGAGTTTTTATGTATTTTTTCTGAGAAATTTAAAGATTTATAAGTTGTATTTAGTTTTTTGGAGTAAAAAATCAAATTTAAATGAGTTTATGTGTAATGTTTTTGAGTTATATTGTAATGTTTGGGCTTAATATTTAAGTGAATGAATCCAGAAACTTTATAATAATACCCATGTTTAAAATAAAATTCGAAAGCTTTATTATAAAGCTTAGGAACTACACAATAAGTTGTAATTCATCAGATGTATAATCTACTTACTAAAATTTTAAAGAATATATTGAATATTTGAATTCTCTTTTATTTAGTGAAAGAGAACAATCGACCAGTCATATTTATATATATGAGCATTTGTTCTTTAGGGATCTTAGATTCTTAGATAACCATTTGCATTTTGAACGTTTTACAATAAAATTTGGTCTTTATATCAAATTGGACACACTTTCTAATAACTTTGGATCAACATTAATCTCTATTAGTAAGTATTGTGGAAAGTAAACCTTGTTAGTTATGGTAGGTAAATATCTAGCATATCATTAGTGTTAGAATGGTTTGTAAGTGAAAGTGTTGTGGGTCTATTAGTTAAGATAATGGGCAATTGATGGATAACAAGTGTGGATCCACCTGTGTAGCCCTATAACATACTTCCTTCGTCCCGGTCATTTATTTACCTTTGCTTTTGGCACAATTATTAAGGAAATGGTAGGGAACCATTTGTGGTTGTATTTGGTGGATGGCAAATGGACAATTGTCCCATTGGGTGATCAAATTACTCATAGATTACCTACCTAATATAGAAAGGTAAACAAATGAATGAGACACCCTAATATGGAAATGGTAAACAAATGACCGGGACGGAGGGAGTATATGAATCAAGACTAGATTTCGTCCACAACATTCATTCACATCTTCAATCATAATCTCATCAAATCAGATTAAATATATGCTTCAAATTGCAGTCTCGTTTCAATTAATAGTTCTAACAATTAGGATATTCTGTTGCTTACCGTAATTAGATTATGACTGTGTGATGTTCTCAAGTATATACTCCCTCCTATTCTGAGCATTGTTCCCCTTTCCATTTGGCACAAATTTTAAGGTTTTGAATTAAATAAGCAAAAGTAATGTAGTGGGGGTAAGATGATTGGAGAGAGGGAATGTATTGTGGGGTATTATTGTGGAGTGAAGTAATTAAAAAAATTATTGTTGTGGGGTAAGTTGATTAAAATAAGATAAAATATGGGTATTGTGAGGTATTTTAGTAGGGTAATGTGATTAAAATAAGTATAAAAGTTTACCAAAAAAAGGAAATGGGGAAGGTATTGTGAATAGACGAAAATGAAAAGGGGGAACATTGCTCAGAATAGGAGGGAGTATACAAGATATCGATAATCACCCAATATAGGGGATTATAGGTTTCTACATGGTATAAGACTATAGGTTAACAAGCCCGTCTACCATCTTTTTCTTTTACTTTGCTCGGCACCCTCCTTTATCATTACAACTGATCAAATGGCCTAAGCCCATTGTCGACCTGGCCCAACCCTCTTTTTTTAATGGCTTGGGCCTTTTATCTTCGCCCAAAAAGTTTGTTTGGTTAGCATTAAAATTTGGTTATAAAGTTTTTTCTTATAAAGTTTGTTTAGTTAACAGTAAAATCATAAATAACTCTTTACAAACTTATATATATATTTATTAAGTTTTAAAAGTGGTGTTTACATAGCATATATCACATCTACTAGGCATGGCTAAGCATTATAATTGCCGATAGTTGAAGTTATTATACTTTTAGAGACGAATTCATATGCGCTTTATCATATTTTGTACGTTTTTATAAACAAAGTATGTTTTTAAAGTATTAGTTGAAGATATTATGCTTATTATATATCTTATTCGATAAGTCGTAGATTTTAAGGCTCAAAAAGCCCATTTAGACCCGGAAGCCTCACGCTACAATGGGTGATGACGACAAATCCCCCTCTACAAAATCCTCCTTTTACCCCGTCTTCACCGCTACCAATATACAAAACAAGCTATAGGTCCTTGATGGTGTGAAAGTCTCATACGCATCTTGGGGGTGAATCCTTTTCCCCCCTTCACGCTCGCAGATACAAGGTCCTAGATCACATTGATAGCACCCCTGCACCGACCAAGGCCGCTGCCTCCTATGAAGCATGGAGCGAAATTGATGTCCATGTACTCCAATGGATCTATGGTACCCTCTCCGACGATCCATGTACTCCAATGGATCTATGGATCTATGTTGTGGAGGAATTCTATTTACAAGTGTTGAATAGGCGCAATGAAACAATTGTATTGTTTCAAGATTGTACAAACTTTCTGTTTGGGTGGAGGTTAGGTTTCGGATTTTACCGGCCACACAAAAAGCCCAAGCATCCGATGTCTGGCACTCTCGCCTTGGTCACCCCGGTGCTTCTATCATTGATTTTCTTAGGTGTAGGTCTATCATATATTGTAATAAATAGCATACTTCTCATCTTTGTCATTCATGTCAAATAATCAAACATAAAAGGCTTTCATTTTATGACTCTTTATCGCATACTCTGGCTTCTTTTGATATTATTTATAATGGTTTTAAATATTACTTTCTATCTCATTTTGATCGACAATTTTACCTTGAACGCTTGGGTGTATCCCTTAAAATTCAAGTCTGAGACCTATGCTAAATTCATTAAATTTCGCTCTTGTGTCAAAACTCAATTTGAACCAGAAATAAAAACCTTTTAATGTGACTTAAGGAAAAATTCGACAATACTCATTCGTTAATTCGACATTACTCAATACAAAACTCCTCAACAATTGCACACCAATGTCTGCCTTATTTCTCAAAAACACGTCCTATAGGCATCTCCATGTCATCTGGTGCGCTTGCTACCCGAACCTCTCCTCCAAACACCCTCACAAATTAGCTCCATGATCAACTAAGTGTCTTCCTAGGCTTCCCCTCCAAGTATCGCGGCTATAAATGTCTTATTTTGTCTAGTGGTAAGATTATTCTATCTCATCACGTGACCTTTGACGAATCCGTTTTCCCATACGCTACATCATCCATGATTGGCACCGTAGACTACACCTTCCTACAACCAGACCCAACCATATCCCCAACCATCCTTTACCGCATCGACACCACCTTACCCCAGCTCCCCCACCGCATTCCCATGTCAACCAAATCAACTCCCATGCCACACCACAATCGACATCCAAACCTATACCCAGCCCCTCCCCAACGTCCACCTTGGCTAGTTTTCCGCCCTTACCATATGAGTACTCGTGTTATGCACGAAATATTCAAACCGCGTCCTAGCTGCCACCTCGACTCAGATCATCTCATATCACCCTTCCTAAAATCTCCTCACCTCTCCCTCTGTGATCCAAATTGGAGTGCGGCCATGTCCGACGAATATCGTGCTTTAATTGAGAGCAAATGATCGGGATAAAGGAGTAATAAGAAAGGAACTTACGGAGACATAAAGGGAGACAGAAAAGAGAATCATAGCATAAGCACCCGTATAAGAATCAGCAACAAAAGCACCAACGAGAGGCATTACAGCAGTAACACCAGACCAAATATTCACACTGTTCACTGCTGTTTCCAAATCTTGTTGCATCACTTTTGTCATGTATGTTATCAGATTTGTTCCTATTCCAAAGTTACTCAGCCTCTCAATGAACTCTATTGCTACATTTTTTTAGAAAAAAAAAACACAATCATTATATACTCTTTATATTTACATTTAATTGTCACAAGAATTTGGGCAAGAGTGTCTAATAAAACAATGTGAATTTGTGTTGAAAAATATTGAGATTATGTACGTATACATTAAATTACCAGCACGTCTCACTGAAGATGAGCGTTATCCGTCAGAAGCTGAAAATGGATAGTGCCCCTTTCACAATATACGTGTGGAAGAACAAGTAGGGGGATCCATTTGCCTTCCACTTGCCTTCCCACTTGCATATTGTGAGAGTACTATCCATTTTTCAGTTTATGACGAATAGTGCCCGTCTTCAATGAGAATTTGTGTTAAATTATTGTAGTATATGAAAATGTTTTGGGTTTTCTACGTGGTACCCTTGTGTTTTTTCGAATTCTACATGGTACCCCTCCATTTTTCGAATTCTATATGGTACACCTAAACTTAATGAAAACATCTCAAAATACCCAAAATGCAATAATCGGCCTCTTTTAAACGTTTATATTATGTACTTTTTGTTTTTCTTTTGACAATAATTTCGCATGCCATTATATAACATAAATATCGTTTAGTCAATTATAAACATATTTTCTTTATAAAATTGAGATGTTTTAAGATTTGATTTTTAGTAGTTTGGGTATTTTATGTACTATTTACTAAGTTTAGGGGTAGCATGTAGAATTTGAAAGAAAGAAGAGGTATCATGCAGAATTCGAAAAAACACAAGGGTACCATGTAGAATAACCCAAATGTTTTTTCATAGAATCGACTTGTATCAAACAGTCAAACTAAATATGTTGTTTATATCTGTTTAAAATAGTTCGATTTTACTTTAAGATCTTAAAATATTAAAAACATTGATACATTCAACCGAGTTTAGTGGCAAAAAATACAGCCTTAAAAGAAAACTCTATGTGAAATACTTTCTTTAAAAAAAAAAGTTTGGTAACATAACTTTTTTTTTTTTCTTTTGCGAACTACAACTTCAGAGTTTTTCTAGAGGCAGTGTTTTACAAAGCGCCTTTAGTTAGCACAAATTAAATCATAAATCATACTGCCTCTTATTCACCTATTTCTTCCCATTTCTTTTCAGCACAAGAATTAAGAAAATAAATTTGGACCACATAAAACACACTACCCCACAGACAAATGAATTTGTATCACACCAAGCATACAACACCACAACCAAAAAAGGAAAAAGGAAAGAAAACCCGAATTATCCAAAAAGGAAAGAGTGAAGAAATAAAAGAATATGCAATAGGTCTTGCTTGCGACGGATCGGATCTTGCGACGGGTATTTTGTGAGAGGAAATGGGTAGAGGGGACAAGGTGGGCACCCCCCATGTGCTTCTCCACTCACCCTTAATGGGTATTTTGTGAGAGAATATGGTATCCGTCTTAAGTTTGCGACGGATAGTGTCCGTCACAAATGAGAATATGTGAAGAACATGAGGGAGTATAATATAAAAGAAGCCGTTTAAACTTAAGACAGGTCGAAACGATTTGAGAGTAGTTAGGCGAAGTTACCTAGGATGAAAAATGCAGCTTTCCAACAGCCAGTAGTAGCTCGAACTCGAAGAGGTACTCTTCCTTTGAAATCAATTGATGAATCATTAACATATAATTTGTTGTTATTATCTTCATCACTATCTTTTCCTCTTCTTTCATTCATTTTCTCTCTTCTTTTATTATTGCACTCTCTCCAACAACTAACGTTAAATTTTGTTTATAGTTGATAATATGAACAATGTTCCATTGTGTGTATATTACTCCGTATATTAGTAGTCTTTATATAAGAGTAATTATCGTGCAACGTTCTTGTAATGATTGTTGTTCCAAATATGAATACAACTACTTAGGTAGTAAATAATGAAATATAGGTCATATCAAATATCTTTATTTCCTATTCGTGATATAATGTTTTCTAATACTATTCTCTATCTAATATATTATGGATTATCTGAATCTTATATAGGGTACATTACCTAGCTACTCCCAATATCGTAGTTCGATATAATCCCCTAGCTACTCCCTATATCATAGTTCGATATAATCCCCTAATTAAACTCATGTTAATTTGTTAAAATTTTTGTTAGTTTGCAATAAGATAAAAAAATTAGTCTTCCCGGTGTCTTCACTATTCCTCTTCAACTTCACAAGAATGACAAGTTAAATGTGTATAAAACTCGTACACAACTACGATGATTTAAATTGCATAATGTGATGATTTAAATTTTTGTCTTCAACTTTGTACACATTTTATGTTGCGTATAAAACACTCCAAACCATTTAAATTGCATAACTTGAGTAGTATTGCGCAGTTTATTTACGTGACTAACTCGATAGTTAATTTGTCAGTAGTAGATCTCATTGTAGACGGGACATATATCCGTCTACCATTGTAAACGAGTCGGATCTCTCTCACAAATATGAAAGTGGGAAGGCAAGTGGAAAATCACCGTTTATCCTCTCACTTGCATATTTGTGAGAACGATTTGACCCGTCTACAATCCAAATTTGTGTTAATTTGATACCACCTTGAACAAAGTTTCAAACTTTTAAGCAAGTTGAAAAAAAAAACAAATGAATTACGTAATTTTTCTTTTTTTGGGTTTTTTCCTGCTAAAAGACATTTTTGTTATACATGTTGACTTTTGTCTTTTACTGGCAAATTTAAACTTGGATATTAATTGTTTTTATTTTTGCAAAATTAGATTATGATTATATATTCCGATTCAACTGTGGATTTCACTGTGACATATACAAGTTGAAATAATTCATGTTTGTGTACTTCTAACTTATAGAAGTAGTTTTAAGTATGAACAACCCTATCATTCAAAATATTATCTTATCAATTTTGTCTTTGGTCTAATTTTTTTTTTTTTTTTTTTTGCAAAGAAGCTAAGTTACAGGCTGGAAAGTTTTAAATATAGACACATAATTCACCCTATTCCTTTTTAGGTGTTTACGCCCTTAAAACCAAAGGTTCCGTCTTTCAGGAAACTGGGACAGAATTATTGTTCACAACCGAAGTCACAGGCAATCCTGATGTTGATAAGTTGATGCATGCTTTCGGGTTCTATTATTTGGGACGATGGTCTCCATGAAGTGAGGAGCCCGTTGATCTTGTACAACAAGTGTTGTATAAATGCCTTGAATCGGTTTAGTTGCCACTTCGAGTGACAATGCGGGGGTAGCTAACTGATAAGTGAATATTTGCATGATTTTAACCCCCAATTTAGCTCGGTTTTGTATGTCATTTGTGCTTTGTTAAGCCATTTTATGAGCTAATATCGTCTTCTAGGCGAATTCCTATGTTCTAACCTGTTTTGTGGGGAAAGTGACGTTTCTACGCCCTTTTTCTATATTCCCGAGCATTTGCCTAGAACCCGACGATTTGAAGAAGCAAGCTTGACCAAGTCAAAGGCATTTCAAGAAGGTTCACTGATTCAAAAGAAAGAAGAAGCAAAGACGATTTCGCAGTTGTCAGAAGATCGATCAGTTAGGCGAAGAAATCATCATTTTACATCAAACCCTATCAATAGTGCGCCACATAATAAATCATATTAAGGAATATAATTGGGATATTTATTGACTATATATATATGATTAGTCAGTTGATTAACGTAAATCAATAACGGTTGGCTGACTAGAGTTTGACGTTATTGTCGTTTGACGGCGGTGATCAACTGATCCCTTTCGGTCACACCTAAAGGATGAAATCCAAATAGTAACTAATTATTTGTCTACGATACAGTTAATTAGTACATTACATATATTCGATATGTACGAGAGTTAATTGTTAGAAATTGAGTTAAGAACTCAAATTCGATAAAGTTTATTTTTCAATTATGCGATAATTGACTAATAAATTTATATCTTATTTTAATATGATTAAATAAGATTTAACTTAGTAATTAATCGTTAAATTACTAAATTAGTTGAGGTTTTGAGATAGAGCTAATTAGTTAATTATATTTACAAGGAGTTGTAAAATAAATTAACTAAGCATTGTGGGACCCATTATATATTGATATAATGGTGAAATATTACTTAAAATGTTAAGTACATATTATTTATTTAATTGAGTCATATAATTGTTATATGATCAAATTAACACTTAATTATACAAGATAATTAACCATATGATCAATAAGTATTTGTGAGACAAATATCAAAAATCAAAATGGACCAAAATAGGCCATAATGGCCGGTTATGTTGCTAGTTACATGGTGATGATTGTTGTTCTTGTTTACACTCTTTAGTTACTAATTGAAAGTGACATAACAAGTTGAATATAATCATCACTTATACTAAAACACTCCACCCTAATGCATGTGATTAAAATAAGCAAAATGAGAGCCTTGTGATGCTCATATGGACCGGCCATATTGCCTTTATAAGGGCAATATGGTTGTTCATTTCATTTGTTCATTCATGCTTGTTTTCCTTACTTCTCTCAAAACTCATCTTCTCTCTAAAAAATCTCAAATACTATTATTTACTAAGTATTACTAGTGTAGTAATATAGTCATAATATTAGTAGTATAATATCTATCTTATTATCTAGTTAATAATAAGGGTAGATTATTTGGGTTCATCTTGGTGCAACTTCAAGGAGGTCTTCTAGTTTGGAGATTTCTTGTTCATCCATATTATTAGTTCAAGAACAACAAGAAGGTGTTCTTGTTGTTGTGCCCATATTATTTCCATATCAATGTGAGAAAATTTCTTCTTTTATATAAATGTCTTTATATTCGCATGCATGTTACATAGATCATTAAATACTAAATTAACAAGTAATTTAGCAACTAACTAGAGGAGTCTAATTAAGGTCTATGGAATTTCATGTGGTATCAGAGCTAGCTTGTAGCATGCATGTTCATTTTTGACATTTTTTATTAAAGTTATAAGATAACTAATAAATCAATGATTTTGAGTTAAAATACGATTCTGACAAAAATATTTGGTGCATGTATACCTACTGACATAAAAATGTTTTTGGTTAAATTTCGTGATTTTAGGGATTAATTTGCTATTTATTTTGATTTTTGGCGTTTAAACCGAGTTAACATGCATTTTATGAGTTAAAAGTTAACTAAAAATAGTTTCATGTTGATTCTGGCCATGAAATTTTAATATGATCTCACATGCATGTCTTACATATTTTATGTAAAATTTAGTGACTTTTACTTATGTATTGCATGTTTATTGATTTTTATACGATAAAAGTCGATAATATGAGATTATAATGTTCATAAAATTGAAACGTCCATTTATGGTCTTGAAAATTTTTTGTACATTTTAAATTCTGATGTTGATACTCTTGGTGAAATTTCATAATTTTTTTCACTGTTTTACTATATCTAATGTTTTTATTTGATAAAACCATTAAATTCAAAGCTATTTGTTCATAAAATTAATTTAAATTTTTTGAGAAAATGTTTTTTATTTTTATAGTTCCTGGAAATTTTTCAGAATGTACAAAATTTTTGGTTTCAAATTTTATGATGTTTATATTTTATTTTGGTTTTATTTCATAATTGTTATGATTAAACCGTAATATTAAGCAAATGAAATCAAATCGATCTAATTAATGACCAACAAAATTAGTAGTGACTAATTTTGAGTTCTAAAACAGTTTAGTTGATTAGTTTGAGCTTAAATGAGATTTAAAGTTGAATTGATTTTTAATGGTTAAAACTCAATGAATCCCGGAAACAATCGAGCTACAATGAGCTGAAGGCAATTAGGACGATTTTGGCATGAATTTTGCAGCAATTATTTTATTATGGTTGAATGAATGGATGTCATTATTGATATTTATGCAAATTTTGTACCTAGTATGGCCTAGTTATTTTTAATCGTTATTACCCGTAATGTAAGGGAATAACGGTTTGGTTGTCATTTTATTGCGATCTCGTATCGCCGGTTTGTATAATTTAATAATTTTATTTTATAGAATAAATGTATAATAGGAATTTGTATATTTGTAATTATTTTTTATGAAGACCGGTGACTCCCTCAAGACGGTGCCATTTTGGAAGGTGTTCCAAGTGAAGAGGCAAGGGACCAAGGAGTTGGTTTCCGAATTTGTAACTATATAGTTAATTTTGATTAGCTAGGTGGCCATACTAGAATTTTATTGTTGCTTGGTTGCTTGCTTTATTTCCGCTCATGCCAAAATCGTCACACATGCATTTTATTTACCATTATTGTCAATTCAACGTTATTCACAATTCACCGACTTAGTTCACTTATAGGGAATTAATAACTAAATTGATAAGATCTCTCACATGTTTAAAAATTGAGATTAGCCTTACCAATTAATAACACCTATGAATCCCGTGTTCATTAGGGCTACCACGCTCGTGGGTCCCTTTTTACCTCGGGTAAGTAGGGTGATACGATCACAAGCTAAAATTGGATTGGACTCAACGAGATAAGCGTTATCTTGGGACTAGGAGATGTATTTAGTTGAAATCCGTCAACCAAGAGTTCTAAGGGTAGAATTAGTCAAGTAACGACTTACCATTTCTAGGTAAAAGTAGCATGCGATGACTATCTTTATTTAAAAATGGGTCTTGGAATCATTTATATAATTTAGTGAGAGGTCATTATATGAATGCTAAATTTGTTAAAATGTTTTTCAAGTAAATTAACAATGAATGTTTATATATTTCTTTTTGTTGTAGTAACCATATTCGCACAATGTCAACATCATCAAACAATGCAACCTTGGGTAAGGACTCATGGTTGAGATCCGTCATGGACAAGTGTGTCCTAAAGGATGACGGAAGTAACTTCGTTGAATGGGAGTCAACGATCAAGAGCGCCGCGTTATCCGATAACGTGCTTCGCTACTTGGTCGAAGAGCCCCCCACCGAACCTGCGCCAAGATCGTCCGCGGTGGTTCGGGCCGAATATGACCTTTATTTGAAGGTTGCTAATGACGTCAAGAATGTCTTGATTTGGTCAATCTCACCCAAACTCAAACTCCAATTGATATCTCTCGATGCATATGCGATATTCACGAGGATACGTCGATGTTTTCGCAAGCCCCTCAAATTCTCCAATATGAGGCGGCTACGAAATTCTTTGACACAAAGCTTCAAAGGGGCCAAAAGGTTGGCCCACACGTGCTCAAAATGGTTGAGCACGCGGACACCTTAAAGCGTCTAGGGTGCAAAATTCCGAAGCAATTGGTGGTGGGTAAGATCCTTCATTCACTCACACCTAAGTTCACCCAATTTAGGGTGAACTATAACATGAATGGCATGGACGAGAGTTTCCATGAACTCCATGCACTCCTCACCCAAGCGGAGAGGGACATGGAGGCTAGTGGGAGTGAACCCAAGGATGTTCTTTCCATGAAAATGAAGAACATGGACCTTGGGGTGAGAAAGGACAAGGGAAAGGGTAAGACTCTTTTCAAGAAATCCGGCAAGGGAAAGGGCAAGGTCTTTTATAAGCCCAAGCCCAAAGTCAACAAACACGCGGAGGCGGATAGCTATTATTGTAATGGCAAAGGGCATTGGAAACGCAATTGCCCCAAATACTTGAAAGACAAGAAGGACGGTTGTGTGACAACGTCAGGTAAAATTCTTTCATCACTCTATATGATAGATATTAACTTTGATAGTACATCTTCTTGGGTATTTGATACCGGTTGTGGTTCTCACCTTTGTAATCATGTACAGGGGCTGAGGGACGCGCAAGCACTAGCCAAGGGTGACGTGGACCTGCGCATGGGAAATGGAGCTAAGGTAGCCGCAGTTTCCGTGGGCACCTACGTTCTTCTTTTGCCGAATGGTTTAGAGTTGTATTTAAATAATTGCTATTATGTACCAACTCTTACCAAGAACATTATCTCTATTTCCGTGTTACACATGGAAGGATTTTCATTTTGCATTAAGAACAACTGTTGTACTTTTTCACTTAATGAAATGGTTTATGGCGAGGCCATTTCTATTGGAGGTATTTATGTTCTAGACATTGCAAAAGAGGTCTATCATATAGAAAACAAGAAGCTCAAAACAGATGAACCTAATCAATCATACCTTTGGCATTGTCGTTTAGGGCACATAAACGAACGACGCATAAAGAGACTTGTTTCATCGAAAGTACTCAAACGATTCGATTACGAATCTTATGGCGTATGCGAATCTTGTCTTCTAGGCAAGATGACTCGTGCTCCTTTTACGGGAAAAGGGACACGAGCAAGTGAAGTATTAGGACTTATACATACGGATGTATGCGGTCCAATGACTATCCGAGCTAGAGGTGGTTATCACTACTTCATTACTTTTACCGACGACTTGAGTAGATATGGATATGTCTACTTGATAAGGCATAAAAGTGATGCTTTTGAAAAATTCAAAGAATTTCAAAATGAAGTAGAAAAACAATTGAATAAAAAGATTAAAACCCTACGATCCGATCGTGGTGGTGAATACTTGAACAATGAATTTGATTCACACCTAAAAGATTGTGGTATAGTATCACAATGGACTCCTCCTGGAACACCTCAGTTAAATGGTGTGTCCGAAAGGAGAAATCGAACTTTATTAGATATGGTTCGATCTATGATGAGTCTGACAGAGCTTCCTGATTATTTTTTGGGTTTTGCTATCTAATCTGCAATATTTTCACTAAATCGAAGCCCGACTAAAGCGGCAAACAAGACTCCATATGAGATATGGACAGGGAAAGTCCCTTATTTGTCGTTTATGAGAATTTGGGGATGCGAGGCTTTTGTTAAGAATAAGTCTGACGATAAACTCGCACCCAAATCTGACAAATGTCTTTTGTAGGATATCCAAAGGAATCACGTGCTTATTACTTCTACAATAAACACGAGGACAAAGTGTTTGTGTCTCGTGATGCAGTCTTTTTAGAAAATGATTTTATTTCTAAAAGACAGAGTGGGAGAAAATTTGAACTTGATGAAGTCCAAGAGTCACAAACCGAAAAGGACGATGAGGAAAACGTTCCCTCTTCATCTGGAACGGTCATTATTCCTTCGGAACCTAGGAGGTCAAGCAGAATTAGTCATCAACCTGATAGATACCTTGGTATTATAGAGGAAGGTGATGACTATAATGTGTTACTTTTTGAAAGTAACGAACCTACTACCTACAAAGCAGCCATTTCTAGTCCCGACTCAAAGCTATGGCTAGGAGCCATGCAATCCGAAATGGATTCTATGTACGACAATCAAGTATGGGACTTGGTTGATTTACCTAAGGAGGTAAGACCTCTTCAATGTAAGTGGATCTATAAGATCAAAAGTGGCATAGATAAACATAATGATGTTTACAAAGCTAGATTGGTGGCAAAAGGTTTCACCCAAGTTCATGGTCTTCACTATGACGAAACCTTCGCCCCAGTCGCCATGCTTCGATCCATAAGGATTATCTTAGCGGTTGCCGCATTTCATAATTATGAGATTTGGCAAATGGATGTCAAAACCGCCTTCTTGAATGGGATTCTAGAAGAGGAAGTGTACATGACACAACCTGAAGGTTTTGTGGATCCATCAAACCCTAAGAAGGTATGCAAACTTAAGAGATCCATCTATGGTCTTAAGCAAGCATCCAGGAGTTGGAATCATCGTTTCGATCATGTAATTAAAACAAAATGGTTTCACTCGAAGTGTCGAGGAACCGTGTTTATACATGAAGTTTAGTGGGAGTAAAGTAACTTTTCTAGTCTTGTATGTAGATGACATACTACTCATTGGGAATGATATTCCAATGCTCACTTCTGTAAAGGAGTGGCTAGGAATACATTTCCAAATGAAAGACTTAGGAGAGGCCCAACGCATCTTAGGTATCCGGATCTATAGGGATAGATCTAAAAGGATACTAGCATTAAGTCAAGAAACTTATATTGATAAGATTCTTGATCGGTTCAACATGAAAGACTCTAAGAGAGGCTTTCTTCCTATGGGAAGTGGGATCACTTTGAGCAAGTCAGAGTGCCCTACGAAACCCGAGGAGATTGAACGCATGAAATTGATCCCTTATGCATCTGATGTTGGATCAATCATGTATGCTATGATGTGCACTCGTCCCGATGTTGCATATGCTTTGAGCATGACAAGTCGTTACCAAGCAAATCCAGGTGAGAGTCACTGGATAGCCGTAAAGAACATCCTTAAGTACTTGAGAAGGACCAAGGATTCGTTCTTAGTGTTTGGAGGCGAGATTGAGTTACGTGTAAAGGGTTACACAGATGCCAGTTTCCAAACAGATAGCGATGATATGAAATCCCAATCCGGCTACGTTTATATGATGAATGGAGGAGCTATTTGCTGGAAGAGTTTCAAGCAAAGCGTTACAGCGGATTCTACAACAGAAGCAGAGTACCTTGCAGCGCCTGAAGCTGCAAAGGAAGCTGTATGGATTCGGCAATTTTTGGAAGGACTAACAGTAGTCCCTACTGCCAAAGATCCCATCACGATTTATTGTGATAACAGTGGGGCTATTTTTCAAGCAACAGAGCCCAAGTCTAGTAATAAGTCTAGACATGTATTTAGGAAATATCATGTAATTAGAGATTACGTGGACAGAAAGAAAATTGACATTTGTAAGGTTGGGACAGACGACAACATTGCTGATCCTTTAACCAAGCCTTTGTCAAAGGCAAAGCATGATGGTCATGTCGTCACAATGGGATTGAGACGTGTACCAGAATTCCTTTAGATTATAAAATATGTAATAATTGAATGTTGTATTAATTATTTCATATATGATAATTGCATTCAATGTTCGAGTTTTATTTAAAACTCTTTTATTTAGTTTGACTAAATTTAATACTTTGTTTATCCGAATAGATTGTTGGACCCTATTCAAGTGAATAGGACGAACTTAGTATTTTGTCCCTAGTCACTCAATGAGGTGACGTCTCGAAATGACTAGATTGTAAGTCGATCGATGGTTGGTTCAGCACCATGGGGTCATGGAGATGACTGGTCGTTTACATAGACAGACTGTATGACACTCTGTCGGACAGTGACATTGTAGAGACCCTTAAATCAATTATTTGATGCCTGGTCGTGGCAGGGTCTTCTATCTTATTCCTATAAGTTGATTCTTTTGACTGGCGACCGTCTTTCTGAGTCGGTGCAGTTTTCGATTGGTTTTGATTGATGTTCTAGGTCGTGCCGTAAAAGGAGGCCGATGGACTTCTTCTGGATCATGGTGATCTGCATCATACAGAGTAGATGAATCAACAGGAATTGTCCACCCACGTTGGGTACAAACATCTTAAGGCCACTCAAGGAGAAGTTACAGTAAATGCGTGGCCACGCTCGGAAAGAGATCAATGGTAGACTTTCCGGTCAGACAGTTACTCTCCCTATCGAGAAAACCACTCTAGATATTGTCAATCGCAAGTGCGACCTGAAAGACACCTTGCGTTGAGTGGGAGATGTGATGAAGAGACAAGAGAATTGGTGACGCACACTTGTGTCAGACAAGTGGGAGATTGTTGGAGTAGATGTCCTCCACAAATAGTGCGCCACATAATAAATCTTATTAAGGAATATAATTGGGATATTTATTGACTATATATATGATTAGTCAGTTGATTAACGTAAATCAATAACGGTTGGCTGACTAGAGTTTGACGTTATTGTCGTATGACGGCGGTGATCAACTGATCCCTTTCGGTCACACCTAAAGGATGAAATCCAAAAAGTAACTAATTATTTGTATACGATACAGTTAATTAGTACATTACATATATTCGATATGTACGAGAGTTAATTGTTAGAAATTGAGTTAAGAACTCAAATTCGATTAAGCTTATTTTTCAATTATGCGATAATTGACTAATAAATTTATATCTTATTGTAATACGATTAAATAAGATTTAACTTAGTAATTAATCGTTAAATTACTAAATTAGTTGAGGTTTTGAGATAGAGGTAATTAGTTAATTATATTTACAAGGAGTTGTAAAATAAATTAACTTAGCATTGTGGGACCCATTATATATTGATATAATGGTAAAATATTACTTAAAATGTTAAGTACATATTATTTATTTAATTGAGTCATATAATTGTTATATGAACAAATTAACACTTAATTATACAAGATAATTAACCATATGATCAATAAGTATTTGTGGGACAAATATCAAAAATCAAAATGGATCAAAATAGCCTTCACATGGCCGGTTATGACATAGTGGATGGTGATGATGGTTGCTCTTATTCATACTCACAAGCAACATGTGCTTATGACATGAATAGTAAACCTAAAATCATTTTATTCACTACAACACATTACCACCTTGCATGGCAATAAAATAAGAAGAAAAAATCACTCTTTGGTGATCACTTTGGCCGGCCCTTCTTGGCTATAAAGAGAGCAATTGTTGTTCATTTCTTCACTTCTTGATTCTTGCTTATTTTATCATACATCTCTCAAAACTAAACTTCTCTCTAAAAACTCTCATATACTAATATTTCTTAAGTATTACTAGAGTAGTAATATAGTCTAATATTAGTAGTATAATATCTATCTTATTATCAAGTTAATAATAAGAGTAGATTATTTGGGTTCATCTTGGTGCAACTTAGAGGAGATCTTCTAGTTTGGAGATTACTTGTGTTCATCCATATTAATAGCTCAAGAACAACAAGAAGGAGTTCTTGTTGTGCCCATATTATTTCCATATCAATGTGAGGAAATTTCTTCTTTTATATAAATGTATTTATATTTGCATGCATGTTACATAGATCATTAAATACTTAATTAACAAGTAATTTAGCAACTAATTAGAGGAGTCTAATTAAGGTCTATGGACTTTTACCTTCCCCCTCTTGTAGTATTTCTTTAATTATATGGGGAGGTAAATCGATTGAGTCTGGGTCAGGATCATCCTCATTATCATCATAAATATAATTGCATTTAGAAAAACACAGGGAGTAAGCAAAATCTGATTTATTCATATTAAATTTTGAAAATAGCTGAAACAAAGAGGCCATCTGTTCAGTAGTCAGTGACGGTAAAGGAACAGCTGTTGGGACATTCTATAAACTGGTGTTATTATTAGATGTTATGCTAAGAGAAATAAAGGGATGGAGGTGACGGCAGGAGAAGATTCTCTAGGAACTTCGCTAGACTCCGACTCTGACTTGAATTCGTAGTGACCTTGAAGAGCTTCCCTTGGTTGTTGGTCCACTTGATCGACTTCCTCCATCCTTTCGGCTAACTTGAGCCAGCGTCGGTGATCAATGTTGTAGGGTTTAAATGATCGTCCTAAAGTATCATGGTAATGATCTCATCTTGTGCAGCACTAACTAATCGATCCTCTCCAAACAGAAGACTAACAGCTTGTTCGTCTAAACAAGGTGTTTGACGGCTTTTGACGGTAGGAACCGTTTCTGAAGGTATAAAATAGAAATCGTGGAAGACCTCGATTCCAACTAATTGTATTCCTCTATAGTGCCAAGGGTCGGGAAACCCGTGAAATTATTGTTGGCTCCCCTCTCTAACAAAATATCCGTTAAGATTAGGGAGATAAGGTTGCATATGGATTCCTTTACTTTTATGACTATGGACTTGGGTAAGAATTTCCAGAGTTAGTTTCTTCGTGGGATTGTACCCCAATCCTAATAGTATTTTTCCACAATTCCCCTCTTTGTAAGGTGCAAAGGTACTTTTCCTGATGAGGTTCAATGGCATTCCTGGGAAGTATCCCCAGGATTTGAGCATGTGGTTGAGCACTTGGTTAGAGTATGGATCGAAGTATAGAGGTGCCAGCTCACTCTCTACGAAATTTATGCTTTGAAATCCTCCAAGCTCATGTACAGGATTTGTGACTACTTGGTTGTTGTACATTTTCTCTATTATGGCCTTGATAGGTGACGAAGTGATCGTTACCACTTTGCCGTCTAGAGGAATTTTGATCTTCTAGTGTAAGGTTGATGTTACCGCTTTAGAAGCGTGAATCCAAGGCCTTCCTAGAAGTACATTGAAGTATGCTTCGATGTCCACAATTTGGAAGTTGACTTTTCGTTCGATTGGCCCAGTGGCTATGGTGAGGTTAATGAGCCCTATCACCTTTCGTCGTGTTCAATCATACGCTCGAACACCTTGGTTGGTAGAAGTCCAATATGATTCTTTCATGCCTAGCTTACGTGTTGTTTTTAATGGTATGACATTGACTGCAGAGCCATCATCTACCAAAGTCATTGGTACGTTCTTCTTTAGACACGTGATTGTGATATATAGAGCGAGATTGGGACTGGCACCGAAAGGAGATAAATCCTCATCTGAGAAAGTAACTGGGTTACTTAGCTTAACTGAGTCTTGGAAGACCAAGTTGACCACGTCTTCAGGTGTAGAGTCGTGAGCTACATTTAGTTTTGTCAATGCTTGTAACAAAGGTTAGGGATAGGGAAATAAGCTCACTACTAACTGCTAGAATGAAAGATCAGCCTTTGTCTTTTGCAGTTGTTTTAGTAGATGGTCAGTAGATGTATCTTCACCATCATTTGAGGTGACCACGTTGGTGTTAGTAACTGCACCATTACTGGTAGGACTATTCTCATAGACACCCTGATAGGGACGCCTTGATCGAGTAAGGTAGTCTATGTCTTGATCTTCACTAGCCCTGACTATGTCTTAACTGTTTGTG